>BROE01000015.1:6714550-6746541 GCA_036571765.1 Plecoglossus altivelis
GGGGAGGGGGAGGGGGGAGAGTCAGAGGTGTGTGTGTCACATGAGATATACTTAACCTCAGACAGGCATTGGTAAATTGGTCTACTCTTTTTTTCAGTGTGTTTTTTTCAAATTTATTTTTATGAGCCGTGCATTTATGAAAGCCTTGTGCTTTCACTGTCTGGATTGTGTGTTCGAAAATGTCTCTTCAAAACAGTAAAAGGGACTACAGTCATTTTCCACCGGCTGATGCATTTTAGACGCGTGTGCGTGTTGGGACGCAATTCTGCTTAAAAGCCTGAAGCTGGCTGTGCGATGATTACACAGGATTTGATTACTTTCAACTCTGGCCCAACCACACTATAGCAGTTACATAAAATGCATATGTGAAGGAGCCCAGGGGCACGTGTAATGACGCCCCTTATCCTCTCTTGTTCCTAGACGTGCGTTCAACGTGTCTTAGCAACCAGGAAAAGAGAAAAGAGCCCCAAAAAACTGTTCATCCCCCACTTGGAACAGGTTCCTTTTTATCTCGCCTTGTTTTCTGCGAACTAACAAACATGGTCTCCGCGTGCATCGGTACATAAACACCACAAAGAAGAGGAAGGATGGTCCCTGGGAGAGATGAATATGGACTATGGCAGCTTGCGGATGCAACCCGCCAACTGGCCTTTTGGTAGCAGACTCTTTGCAGATATTTGAATATTTTTCCATGAAAAAAAACGATACTCTCGGCTTTGATGCGGCACAGCAGTGGGAACTTGGTACTGTAGCAGATAAGAGCGGTGAGATGATGAAAGTAGCGCCTGTGGAGTCTGCTAGGAGCCCTGGATCTACACCAGCCAGGAAAAGGATGAAAAAAGAGATGGTAACAATAACGGCATGTTTGTTTGTTTGTTTGTTTACTTCCGGTTGTGAATTCCGTTTTGATTGTTAGAACTTCACTCTGCCAATAGATATATGGTCCAGGATGATCAGATGGTTCTCTGTGCCTGCAGTCGCAAACCCTCTAAAGTAGTTAACCTCCTTTTTAAACCGCACAGGTTCAAGGTTGACCTGCTCGTCTGGAAATGTCCCTTTGAACGCAAGCCTGATTATTTCCATTAGCAGCATCTAGCCTACAGTATGTCTTGTTGCTGTGCTCGATGTTGTTGTCAATGGATCCATTAGCCTGTATCCGAGTGCTGTGGTTTGTGGTTTATCTGTGTACTAGCCTGTCTGAGTGCTGTGTGTACAGTCTCTGGGCTCAGGTGGTCACAGTCAGCAGCTGGAACAGAAGGAATGGCTAAACCCTTGTGGTGGTCTCTCTCACTCTCTTTCATACTCTCTCTCTCTTTCATACTCTCACTCACTCTCTCTCATACTCTCTGTCTCTCACGCTCTCATTCACTCACACTCTTACACTCTCATCCTCTCTCTCTTTTTCTTTCTTTCTCTCTCACTGTCTTTCATACTCTCTCATACTCTCTTTCTCTCTCTCTCTCTCACGCTCTTGTTCTCTCACACTCTCTCTTACACTCTCTTTCTCTCACACTCATTTTCCCTCTCTCTCTGTCTCCCTCTGTCACCGTCTCTCTCTGTCACTGTCTCTCTCTCGTTCTGCTCTGTAATTCTAATTATATCTTCCTATTGGTCTTTACGGGCATTGTTAATGGCTGCAGTCTGGATCCGTGTTGGCGATGCGATCATTGTCTGGCTCTGTTTATTACTGCGGGCTTAAGGTGACTTTATCGCAGAGTCAGTAAACAGATCTCATCCGTGTTATGAAGTTCATCAACTTGTGTCGTGGAGTTGACCAACTTTCACCCAGTCTCCCCAATCAAAGGAGCAGTGTACTGTTTGTTTTGATAACAAAAGACTGTTGATGCTGTGCAGTGAGCATGGGGGAGGAGAGGGATGGAGGGGGGGACGGAGGGAGGGATGGAGAAACAGAGGGTGGTGATGCAAGATCTCAGAAGCAGTCGTGAAGGAATGGGAGGGTCAGAGGTCTCTGCCGCTGACCCTGAAAGCATGTCCTGATCCCCCCCATGCTGACAAGCCCCCTTTGGAAGCATACAGGCTGGATTGGAAGACGCGTTGACTGGGATCGCTCTGCTCCTGACAGCCTAGACTGGCCTTGCCGTCTCACCGGCTTATGGGAATGGAAACGGTCCAAATGACTGCCTGAGCCTGACGGACCGTCTTGCATGTCTCCTTCACAGAGCTGTTTGGGCGGAGACAGACAGACCTGGGCGCAGACAGGCAGGCCCGCAGGCAGGCAGGCAGGCAACAGGCCCGGAGACAGGCAGGCAGGCAGGCAGGCAGGCAGGCAGGCAGAGAGTGAGGCAGAGAGTGAGGCAGAGAGTGAGGCAGAGAGTGAGGCAGGGAGGGAGGCAGGGAGGGAGGCAGGGAGGGAGGCAGAGAGGGAGGCAGGCAGGCAGGCAGGCAGGCAGGCAGGCAGGCAGGCAGGCAGGCAGGCAGGCAGGCAGGCAGGCAGGCAGACAGACGTCGCCTGGGGCCTGATGGGGATTCACACTGATTGTTTGGAGAGAAATATAGTTAAGCCTCTTACTGAGGTCATTGTAGAGTTATATTATCTCTTGCTTCTACTAAATTACATAACTACCTCACCCTATTCTACGCACACACACACACACACACACACACAGTTGCATCATCATTATTAATAATATCTTGCATTGTTATCAGTAGAGCTCCTACCTGAGCTGGGATGAGTCCCCTATATGTCAGCCTCCTGTGTTTGGGGCAGGAAAGCACTAAGCAAGATAATGTTGACAGTACAATACCCACAAGCAAGTAAACACCTTTTATAACCGCGATATCTCACCTGTCTGCCTATACCCTCACGCACACACACCTCGCACACACACCTCACAAACACCTCGCACACACACCTCACAAACACCTCGCACATACACCTCACAAATGCACACCTCGCACACACACACCTCATTCACACACACCTCGCAAACGCACACCTCATGCACACACCTCACTTCCGTCACACTTTTATGGCACAATTCAAGCACAATAAACAGCTTAATAAACACAGTGAAAACGTAAGCCCGCCCACCCTCTAACCATGACCTTATTTATACTAGTCGAATAAAGTCCAGCATAGCTTGAAGGCTTATCTGGTTTTCAGTCCACTACATGGGGTTAATGATCAACACAATATAAAGAGGAAAATTAGACCTTTCTCTCGACGGATGACCTTGTGTTATGACATCAAAATAAGATTTTGGTCTAATCCCTTCACCCCAGCTCAACCGATCTACCCAGATGGAAGGCCACTGTTCTGTGGAGGCAGTTTGGCGTTACGTAATAAAAAAACCTGTTGTTAATTGCAGCATGTTGGCTTCAGCCGAAACGTCAACTCCTAGATGACTGTGTTTTCTGCACTCTTGAGTTATTTGAGGGAATGAACACGATCACTTTCGAGACGATCATTCTACCATCACTCTGTCTGTGTCTGGGTTCGTGTTGACAGAAAATTATACCTGCCAGTCATCGACTTTCAACACTCTTAATTCAAAAATACTTGTGAGGGGAAGATTGGCAGGGCTCTAAATCCTTAAAAGGTGAACGACTTTGAAGTTGACAGGCTCAACCAAGTCCTCGCATTTTTGCTTATTTTTATTTATTTATTTTTTTAAACATTTGGCAGCAGTTCAGCTTGTACTTTCCATTTTAAATCCTAAAATGAGTATGTGCCTTAAGCGCAGTGCTGACCAGCCTAGCACTCAGAGAAGAAGGTTGAAATGCAGCCTGACTAGCTCAGGCCGAGGCAAACCTTTTAATTAGACCGAGAGTTCATCTTAAGCAGCGGTTATAATGAAACCCTTTGCGTCCCTGATCATCTGTGATGGACGTGGTTCGGTTGTTGCGTGTCTAACGTGGCAGTGGTACGGTCATGTGTGAGTCCTGCGTGTGTTTGATAGCTTCTCTAGTCAAGTAAAGCAGGGCTGGGAAGCGTCTTGTTGCCGAGGGAACAGGAAGGATCCAGATGTTGCTCAATGTCTCCTGATCGTGATGACACAGTCTGTGGATGCAATGGGAAATTGCGTAATAGGGTTTGACTTTTGTGAACTAGTTGGGGAAGGGGTGTTGAAACCAGATCTACAGACATCCAGGGGAAGTGGAACGTTCTGTGTGTGTGTGTGTGTGTGTGAGAGAGGGGGAGGGTAGTTAGTGTTTGGGGTGGGGTAGTTGGTGTGTAGGGTGGTGTGTGTGTGTGTGTGTGTGTGTGTGTGTGTGTGAAGGGGAGGGTAAGTTAGTGTTTAGGGTGGGGTAGTTGGTGTGTAGGGTGGTGTGTGTGTTTGTGTGTGTCTGTGAGGGGGAGGGTAAGTTAGTGTTTGGGGTAGTTGGTGTGTAGGGTGGTGTGTGGTGTGTGTGTGTGTGTGTGTGTGTGTGTGCAGTGTGGGGCCATTGCATTGCAGGTATTCAGGTGTTTGCAACTCCTTTGCATACACCCTTAAAGACGAGAAATACAGGTTGTTTGTCTGGCTAACAGTCCCCCAGTGACCCCAGTATCTGTCGCACTGGGACTTCATCCAGAATGTTAGAGAAACACCATTTGTAAAGATTTCGATCCACTTCCATTACCTGACCTGCCCATCTCCTCCTCTCCCTGTTCAGCTGGACAACATCCTGTATCCTCCCTCCATGCCCTTCCGCAAGTCCAGCAACCCGGAGTTGACCTACTGTTCTGGCTTGGCGCTGAAGTTCAAGAGGCAGCTGAGCGAAGATGGCAAGAACCTGCGGCGTGGAAGCCTAGGGGGCGCTCTCACAGGTACGGGCTGGGGCGGGACTGGAGGGCCAGCTTACCCTAGGGGAGGATGTTTCGGGTCTGGTGAGGATGTTGTGGTCTGGTGAGGATGTGGTTTGGTGGGGGTGTTGTGGTGAGGTGGATGTTGTGGTTTGGTGAGGATGTTGTGGTGAGGTGGATGTTCTGGTCTGGTGAGGATGTGGTTTGGTGGGGATGTTGTGGTGAGGTGGATGTTCTGGTTTGGTGAGGATGTTGTGGTGAGGTGGATGTTCTGGTCTGGTGAGGATGTTCTGGTCTGGTGAGGATGTTCTGGTCTGTTGAGGATGTTGTGGTCTGGTGAGGATGTTGTGGTCTGGTGTGCAAGATACACTGTACTGTACCAGAGTCTCGGACATGATGAAGAATTTGTTTTGAAAGTGAAACAAAAAAAATGGTTTCAGAAATAATGGGATGGAATAGTGTTACAACTACACCTCACAAATGCAGACGATGGCAAAAGAAACATTTGAGAACAATATCCTATACAATGGTTTATTTATAGTTTTGGTTAACAACTGATATAGCCTGTAGTCATTTCAGATAGGGCTAGCTAGGGTTTTATTCATTTAGTCAGTAAGTAACAGCCATGTTTTCATCGTACTCAGGATCGGTGTGTTACTTGGCTGAAAGCAACGAGGGTACGGGGGTGGATCTGCGATTCTAAGTAGCGATTTCCTCTTGGCTGGCCTGCGATGAGGAGCCATTTAGGACACCCACAGCACACACGCACACACTCATAAACACACACGCACACACACCAACCTCACCGAGAGGAAGGAAGGATCTCCTTCTTCCTGACTCATTCATCCTGTTTTCCATGCCACCCTCGGTGGCTGGCGGTAAACCCCAGGATGTGGCCCTGCCGGCGGAGCAGGCAGAGCAGGCAGAGGTGCTGCAGAACACCTGGGCGCCTCAGGAGGCTGGTGAGGAACAGACAGAGGCCCACCTTTCACTGCACCTTCCTGGGGGGGGGGTTTCGTCAGGGATGACTGGAGGGGTTCCAAGGGAGATGTGGCACGCTTCACCTTGTGTCTGAAGGGTTTGTTGGGCAGATGGGCAGCAGCTTGCCGTGAGAAGAGAAGAGATTTGTGGTCCCAGTCGGTGAAAGGCATGTTTACTAGACGCTCAGTTAACCTGATATTTACATAAGCATTATACATGAATGAATGGCACTCACACACACGCACACAGACGCACACACACACACGCACACACACACTTATCTATGAAACGTTTGAGGTAGGCCAGTTCTTAGCAGTTTTATAGAAGCTCCTGCTTCAGTAACAATCACCATGGTGATTTGTGGCTTTTTACATTCAGCCTAAGAGCCTTTCACCATGGGAACAGATGCTTGCCCCGGACACAGACAGCAGGAATATGCAAAATGATCCCAATCCAGGTGCCAGACTCGCGCGATCAAGTTGCACATCAAAATGTAAAAGACTGTTCTTTCAGGATTTCCGTCCCGCGCGTGCGATGACTGGGGATTGCTTGCACAGGTAAAAACCCTCAACTGCCTCCGCTCACCGAGGAACAGACAGAGGTACAGACTTGTCGCCAGGGTTTTATACATTCGATTGGCGCTTAGATTTCACGTCAGAGTCAAAGTCTGTTGTTCCTTCCTCCTTTTTCAACCCGTCTGTTGTTCTGTTTGTCTTCAGCGTTCATGCATTGATTCATGAGTGGGTCTTCTCAGCTCTCAGTAACAAGACCCAACTGAACTAATAAGGCAGATTTACTTCTTCGTCCACACATTGCAACCCCCCCCCCCCCCGTATTAGAGAATGCGTTTCAGTGGAAGTTGATTTGCTCTCGCTTGTCCGAGCGCGTGCGTGGCGTTCGCCAGGCGGGATAAATTAAATCAGCCTCTTCATTTAACTGCCCATGAGTGCACCCAAGACCTCACGCTGATTGTTCATCCGTTCAGATTTCACTTTTTTTCCCGACAAGTCTGTATCCTGGGCCGTTTATGGTGAAGTGTGTTCACTCCAAATGTCCCGCCTCCTTTTCTGATTGGTTCATGTCGGCCTTGTTTAGATTATTCTGTCTATATCTCCCACTCCCTCTCTTCCCCCCTCTTACGTCCTCTATGTCTCTCTGAGTCTGTCTTCCTCTCTTTCTCTCTCTCTTCATTATTTGTTTGTCTTGTACCTCTTGCTCTCTTGCCTCCGACACTTCACCCTACGTGTTAAACCTCACCTCCTGGCAGCTGTTAAGAGGGTTTCCTTCAACAGGAAACTGAGAGAATCACATGTATGTCAAGTAGATGAGAAGGATGAAGAAAGAGATGGAGGGGGCCCTTCTGAGAGAGGTTTCTAATCTCGGACGCTCGCTGACACAACGACCAGCCAACACTGTAATCTTCCTACCTTCCGCGCTTCCGTTTTGAGAGTCAAAGTAATACAGTAGTAATAGAGTAGAAATGCAGTAGTGCCACTTACAAGGGGCTTGGTGGTACGTGAATGACCTCACACCTGCAAAACTACTGCCATCTAGCTACAGTCGCTGAGAGATACAGATGTAAGGTTTAAATATGGTATAATCTTCATTACACAGTATTTTTTACATAGGCGTTACATTTCTTTTGATTTCCTTCATGGAAGTCTGAGTAAAATATATGTTTTTTTTATTTCATTTGATTGAGCCTCCTGTTTAAGCTGATTGCTTGTGTCATGTTCTGAATGGCTCTGATCTCCTTAATGGATTGCTTTGAAGGATGTGTTGCGTAATCCCTCTGTGTTAGCGGCATCAGCTCTGTCTAAGAAAAGAAGACAGTCTGGATTACCTCATGCCCCTGGGAACCCGTTGGATCAGAACCACGTCATCTGACCCCCCTGGTTTACAGGAATGCAGCCTGTTCACAGCAGTAGCTACAGACCTGAGCCGCCCCTGACCCTGACCCTGACCCCCCATCCACCCACCCACCCACCCACCCAATTTAATCACTAAAAATATGTGTTGTCGTCTCCCAGGGAAGTACCTGCTGCCGTACGCCTCCCCCCTGCAGACGTGGACCCCCCCCTCGGAGACCTCCAACCTGGTGCGCATGCGCTCGCAGACCCTGGGTTCCTCCGCCCCCTCGCTCACATCCAGCCTGGTAAGTAAGCCGCCTCCCCCTTCCCTAACTAGCACACTCTACACGGCTGCCTCAGGGGTCGTGACCCCACAACCTTGTGGAAGGTCACACTGCCTGATTGCATATTCTCCCCCACCCCCCCTGTGGGTGTGCGCAAAGCCCTTTTGTGACCCCGCGTGTATTAAGGGCTACACAAACCAAATTGGATTTGAATGCAGCAATGACATTGGGTTAAGAACAGCAGAGGCAGGTGAACACTATACGCCCTAGGCGTTTTGGCCTCGCCAGCCTGAGCTCTTTCTTACTGTTGGGTTGTCGATAGAGGCTAATCTCCAGGATCAAATCAACATGTGTGAAGCCCTTCTTATAAGCAATGACACAGAGGGCTTCACATAAGCCCACAGAACTTCCCCCAGGCTGATCTCCCAATACACAGACTGGCATGATGTCACCCTTCAGTCCTTGGCGTCCTACGGTGACCGCGAGCATGAAACGACCTCAGCAGGCAGACGTCACCTATCCGTCCGCAGACGATTATCATCTCATCCTTCGATTGACTCGACGATATGATCTCTTCGTTTTTTTTCAACCCGGCGAGATGTAATTAACGTCCTAACCCGTGCTGCTAAGTCTAGCTATGAGTCACTCCAGTCTCCACGTTTGATCTGTGTGTCTTCGCCCGGGCGGTTATGGCAGGGGGAAAAAAAGGAAGACATTTTAAAAAGACTGTGTGTTCCGTCATGTACTGTAGACACCGTTGACTAAGGTGGGTGGCTGTGGGTGGAGGTTAACTCCTCACTGGCACCATCGATCTGAGAGGGTCTCCGCTGGTGCAATGCCTGAACCATCTTCTCACAAGTACATTTAGTCAAACTAAAGCTGTGTTTGTTGTGAGAATGTCGTGTCAGTCGACAGTGCTTTGCTGCCTCTAAGACTTGTTAGGAAGGTATTATATCATATTGTATTATATAGGTATTATATGTTGCTTTTGTTACACTGACCTTTCTCAAAGGGTTTTCTTTTTTCATTGTTGTCACCAATCCCTGATCTGTGCCTGTAAGCCTAACAACAAGAGCATATTGGTTGCGTCCAAAACATCGGCTTAATAAACAGTTTGTCCACTGGAGGGCGCTAGTGCGTTTAGTCTGGTTCGAAACAGAGGCGCATTGTTGAAGCATAACAAATCGTTTTATATTGCCCCGTTAACCCGTTTGGATCGATCTATTCTCCGCAACATATTTGAACTGAATTTACCCTCGTTCCCAGACGCACAGTCAAAATCTTCAACTTCAAGTACGTCAGTAAAACTCTTCACAGCATAGAAGAGCAGCAAGTCACAGAGGCTGCCCAGTAATCAGTGACAAATGAACAGTATCAGACCGAACCAGCCGGTGTGGCGGCATCGCCTAGGGGACAGAGGACCCTGGAGCGTGGGGGGGGCGGGGGGCATGCGGACCCGACCCCCTCCAGGTGGTCCTGCTGAGGATGGGAGGGGCTCCCGTGAGACCCGCTGCATGAGATTCGATTCTTCTCAGTCTCTGTAAACAGGAAGCACAGACCACACGGAGAGAGACTGATTGAAATTAATGGTTGCCAAGGCCCAGGGTCAATGCGGCACCAACACAATGTCGTTACACCTCGCATTTACCATTTATCGTCTCTAGATTGGTTTCTTATTTGTTTGTGTGTGCGTGCGTGTGTGTGTGTTTGTTTTGGGTGTCCATACATTCATTGTGGATGTGTGTGTCTGTGTGTACGTGTGTGTGTTTTTAGGTGCTTCCACACATTCTTAGCGTGTGTGTGTGTGTGTCACCGCATGAGCAAATGCATTTTGCTCTGTATCATTTCGCAGCACGACAGCTGGTAATGCGTGTCCTTATCGGCCTGTTTGCTTTGTCCCTTCGTCTACCCGACACCCTGACCAAACCTAAGGCAGGTCACCACAGCTTGAGGCCTGGAAGGGGCGGACACAGGTGGAATCGCTGACGCCTCCCCACGCCATCCCTGTACGATCTTCTGAAGTGGTTCATATTCTGTGGAATTACCCCAGGGGCTCACCCTCTCTCTACAGCAGCATAATGTCATGCTTTATAATAGGAAGAGAATAATCAGTAGAACGTCAGTGGACTATGGGAAGAATGGAGATGGTTTGGATTTGACCTTGAGGAATGAAGTCTTTAACAGAAGACTAACAGACCCTCCCCAACACCCACTTCAGGATGACTAGGTTTCAAATGATGACAATAACAGGGGCTATTCTCAGAACAGGAGTAGACGTTTTGTTGAATCATATTCCAAGATGGACTGTGGCTTGTCCTTTAGACTCTCCCAGTCAGAGTGGATCTACAGGAAACTGTTTAAGACTAAATGGCAAAACTGCCCTTCTCACATTGTTCATCTGCTGATCCTCCTGTTTGGCAGATTCAGCATCAACAAACACTGCTGCTGTTTACGCTGAATGAATGGAGGACTGCCAGCATGCACATTGTATGGTTTATTTATATCCAGCCCTGTAAGATTTAAACCAACTAGGGTTTATATTAGGTTGTTTTTGTGTGTGTTTGAATGATAATTAGCCTGTTTGATCTGGATGGTTTTTGTACAACTCCTTTGACACACTGTGATGTGTAGTTCTCTTGTTAATAGGCTACTGTATTCGTTGGATAGGAGTGATGCTCTATTGAAATCGCGGTACGTTGGGATCAAAAGGTCGGTGTCACGACAGTCAGGAACTTCTGCACCAAACTATTCCATTCGCTATTCCATTGCCAAGTCTAGACTAACCCTCTCTCACCTCCCCCTCCCCACACACACCACACACAGACGTCTTATCTCCCACTATCAGCCGTGCCTTTTACCCCTCCCCACCTTCCCCCTCAACCCTCCCCCTCACCCCTGCCCACCTTCCCCCCCCCCCCCCCCCCCACGCCAGGGGGTCCCGGGCCCCCTCCGCCGGCGTGATGCGTGGCCCCTCACGCTGATCGGCTTTGACAGGAAATCAATCGTTTTTCCCTCCGACCTGATATGGAGATAAGAATCGTCATAATCCTCGTGTCGTGGGCTTTGTGGGGTCTGGTTGCTGCTTCATTACAGCAGCCAGAGATGTCCTCTGGAGATAGAAACGTTGTCTCTTCTCCAGCGTGTCTGCAGGGAAGCACAAGCCTATTTATATGGTGATGCAGGAGTCATTACAGCCCATATCATTTTAGCCCACATCATTTATTAATTCACACTGTATAATGTATCCGGCTTCGATGAAGCAGGAAGTGTTCGACACGTCGATGTACGTCCGTGCGTTTTGGAAGTCTTCCTGCATCCGACTGAACTTCAGCTGTTTCCCCTCCCTCCCTGTTTTCAAGAGCATCTTTCACAAAGTCACAGTCACATCTTTCACAGTCATTCAAAGTCACAGCGAACCAATGACCTTAACATTTTTTTTGCATCTCCAGGTGCAATCATGGCTCATGTTGGTGTATATGATGTGCGTACACACACACACACACACACGTGTACACACGCAACGAAGGCGTTGATGTAAATGAAAACTGTCACTCTTGATAAAGTGGTTGCCGTTGAGCTGTCAGACCTTTGTCAGACTGCTCTGCGAATATGACATTGCTCTGTTTAGGGATTTGGATGTGATATTAGGCTGCAATGTGACATTGTGTTCCAGTTTCCATAGAGTGTGGAATGAAGGGAAAGAGAAAGCAGTTCTGTTCACATGTCAACTACTGCCTCTGTGGACCCGAACGTCTGCTTCATAGAAGACGCCCATATTTTATGCATTTTCCTTATGGTTCTGTTATGGGCTGGGGGGGGTTTTTTGTTGAAAATGCAAGAAAATATCAAGTGAGTTGATATTGCATGAGTGCAACCTTCAGGTGCTCTGTGGGTGAACATCGCTGTCTTAGGAGGCTTTGTTTCTCTGCTGCTCTGGGATCGTCTGCCTTGGTCTGAAGGTCAAACACGTTCCCGCTCCAAAAGGGGAAGGGAATGTCTGCTTCTCTCTCTCTTCAGAACGCTCAGTGTCAAGGTCTTTGTGTGAATGAGGGTCACTCTATGTCTCTCTTTTTCTTTCAACACTATCCTACTCTTTCCCCCCCCCCTCTCAGGCTGCAGCCTCCCCCTCAGGCTCCAGCCCTCCTCCTTCTCCCTTTCTCTCTCCCTCTTTCCCCCTTCTCTCTCTCTCCCTCTCTCAGGCTTCAGCCCTCCTCTCTTCCCTCTCTCTCTTCTCTCTCTCAACCTCTCTCTCAGGCTCCAGCCCTCTTCCCTCCTCTCTCTCTCCTCTCCCCCCTCTCTCAGACTCCAGCCCTGCTCCTCTCTGTCTCTCCTCTCCCCCTCTCTCTCTCTCAGACTCCAGCCCTGCTCCTCTCTCTCTCCTCTCCCCCTCTCTCTCTCTCTCTCTCAGACTCCAGCCCTGCTCCTCTCTCTCTCCTCTCCCCCTCTCTCTCAGACTCCAGCCCTGCTCCTCTCTCTCTCCTCTCCCCCTCTCTCTCAGGCTCCAGCCTTGCTCCTCTCTAGTCTCTCCTCTCCCCCTCTCTCTCTTAGGCTCCAGCCCTCTCCCCTCCTCTGTCTCTCCTCTCCCTCTCTCTCTCTCAGGCTCCAGCCTTGCTCCTCTCTTGTCTCTCCTCTCCCCCTCTCTCTCAGGCTCCAGCCCTCTCCCCTCCTCTCTCCTTGGATCCGCAGGCTCCCTCTCAGTCCGATAAGCCCAGGCAGGGCAGGGGAGCGCCGGGTCTGCGGGTCACTCAATCAGCACTCACTGCATGGTCTCAGAGGCTGCTCCCCCCCTCTCGCCCTCCTCTTCTTCTGTCCTCCACCTCAGCCCGGCTCATGGAGGAGGCCGTGTCATCAACTGATGACCTGCCAGGAGGAAATGAGAACCAGAAGTCCCCTGGACTTCCTCTGAGGGTAACCAGGAAGCAGTCCTTACAGTCCCAGCTTAGTGGCAGGGACTTTTAGCTCCCTCCTGCCCAGAAATCACCTCCATCATGGGTGACAGGCAGGGTCAACTTGCCCTGCGACTAATTTCAAACCGGATACCCGTAAAAGCCGAGCGGAGTACATTGATTTGCCCCTATTGAAGTGTTTCCTGTAGGTGGACGAGAAGTGAGTTGTTGCCCCTGTTCGTCAGCGATGTCATTACCAGACCAACTCGTTCGAGTCTTTTGCGTGAGCGTGAGGGCATTGTTGTAGAGACGGTACTTAAAGTAGTGCGCAGAGGCGGGGCCGTCGAGCCTGCGGTATTTGCTTTCAATTTGCGCCGCGGGGAGCGTTCCTCGCCTTGAATAAGACAAACCACCTCTTTGGATAGCGTCTCCCCGGTGCTTCCTAGCCGGTTTTCTCATCCTTGTTCCCGTTTTGAAAATAGGAGTTTCTCTAATTGTTCCTTCGGCCGCCACAGACCGAGAGCAGTGAACCAGGACTAGTCAGGCAGACATGGTGGGAGGTTTGAATTCCCCACAGGTAATCTGGCAGGAAGAGGAAGAGGGAGGGTGAGGGGGGGGGCATTGTACCAACCCAGAGAGGTGATAATCCTCTTTCTTTTGAGGTTTCAAACTGAATACATAAACTGTCTGATTTACTGGGGCTCGTCTGCTCTTTCAGTTTCACTTCTCTTATCTAAACAGCGCAAATTAGCACACCTTCGCCTGTCTGTCCGCCTGTCCGCCTGTCCGTCCTACAGCTGTCGAATACTCGGTGCCCTAGTTCTCTGTTCAAGTTGAGACATCAGTTCGTCACCTGCGTGACCTTTCGGCTGTTTTTATGTCCCTCAGTTGTAGGTGGCTGTCAGACCGGCCCCCTGTTCGATGGTAGAAATCAGTTGAGCCTAGCTGGGAGAGAAGAGGATTGAAAAAAAGGGGGGGGCTCACTTAATATTCACACGGCAGTGTTACCGCCAATGGAAATGAGAGAGCGAAAGCAAAGAAAAACACTGGCTGAAACGGACTGTGAAATTGCCGGATGGAATTTGCGCGATGGCAATCGCGATAAGTTACTTTCCCTCACATGCCGATCTCTCCAATTGGGCACCGGGAGTTTGAGGGGCTCCGGTGTCGCCGTTGATTGTCGGACACTCTCTCACCCCCCCCCCCCCCCCCCCCACACACACACACACACACACGTGCTCACACACATGCACCAGAACAAGTAATAGAGAAATGGAAAAAGCAGGCAATGCATGAAATTGTTGGAAATTGATAGTGGATATGCAGTTGTGTAGGAACAGGTTATGTGCAGAGCAGGGTTATGGAGAAGACCCTTGTCTTGCCTGCAGCAGCACGGTAATAAAAACCACTTTTTGGCAAGCACTCTTTAAGAGTACTGTCCATATCTCCTTGCCGTTGTATTCCGTCCACCTTTTCACAGTCGGAGTGGGCTGCATCTGAACTCACCACAGCCTTCACCACAACATTGTACTAGGTTCCTCTTTTGTACAGGTCTCTCATTATCACTCTCTTCCTGTCTCTCCCTCTGTCTCTCCCTCTGTCTCTCTACCTCTCTCTCTCTTTCTCTCTCACTCTTTTCCTCTCTCTCTCACTCTCTTCCTCTTTCACTCTCTTCCTCTTTCACTCTCTTCCTCTTTCACTCTCCTCCTGTCTCTCTCTTCCTCTCTCTCACTCTCTCTTTCTTCCTCTCTCCCTTCCACTCCCTTTCGCTCTCTCTTCCTCTCTTTTCCTCTCTTCCGCTCTTTTTTCCTCTTCCTCTCTTCCTCTCTCTCTCTTCCCCTCTGTCTTTCTCACTCACTCTCTCTCTTCCTCTCTCTCTCTCTTCCTCTTTCTCTCTTCCTCTCTCTGCGCCTTGACCGCTTCCCTGGCCAGCCTGACCTTCAGATGTGCTCTTATCTGGAGCGAGCGAGCGAGAGAGAAAACCGAGCTCTAATGACTCATTCAGTGCCGACGAAGTTGGTCAGCCTTGTGTCAGCGTACGGACGGGCAGACAGGATGCCTGCCACATTGTCTTGAGACTTGAGGCACAACAACACAAGGCAGGATATCCTTACGTAGGAGTGGCCACTGTGGAGGAACGAGTCTTGAAGCCAGCCGGCTCCCCACTGCTGCCTCTGCCCAGCTGCTACACTGAGTTCGAACTGCATGTCTGCATCAGTCTCTTCCCCTGCACAGCCCTGCACCCCCCCCCCACCCCCTCTATTGCGTCCCTCTCTGTCGCCATCACTCTGACACGCACGCACACACACACACACACACACACACAGAGATTGTCCTGAAGTTCCAGGGGAGAGGAACAAGAGGAAGGTGTCAGCTGACTGCACACCTCCAATCGGATAAGTTCTGATGTAAGTGTTTAGCAGCTGGTACGATCCGATTTTACACGGGGGAGGGGAAGGAGTGAGTGAGAGACTAAGGGAGGGAGAGAGGGAGGGTGGGTTGGGTTGGAGGGAGAGAGGAAGAGGGCGAGAAAGAGGGAGGGGGAGAGACAGAGGGAGAGAGAGAGACGAGGAGGGAGGGAACAGAACAGGATGCTAGAACTAGGCAGTGCAGCATGGCTACGCGCCGGTAGGGAGGCATGAGAAGTCTGTCTCTGTAGCATGGACGAGTCCAGCATCCTGAGGAGACGCGGGCTACAGGTAGGGACATTCAACTGCGTGCGTGCGCGTGTGTGCGCGCGTGCATGCGTGTGTGTGTGTGTGTGTGGGAGGAGAGAGGAGAAAGCTAGTCTGTATGCTGAACAGAGTGCTGGTAAGGGGTTTGGCGCCGTTGAACCGAGCAGAATTAGGGACTTTAAGATCTTTTGTGTTAACACTTGGTGGTGCCGAATGAATGACAATGTGTGTGCGTGTGTAGGCGTGTAGGCTGCTGATGAACAAGGAGAGAAGCTGTGTGTGGATTTCACTGCGATGTGGGTCTGCCGCCTGTTTTTTGTTGTGAATGATCTGGTGTGAGACGAACTGTCGTGAATCGTTGTGTGTATATATGAGTGTTTACTGATGAATGAACTGTGTGTGAGGTAGCTTCGAACTTATCTCTGGGTCCCTCTCTCTAATCTGCCAATCCTGTCCTCCTCCGATTAGACTGATTTCTCCTGGACTTTCTCAGTGCCTCATAGTTCTCTGCTTATTCTTGCCTTGTGCAGACCTGCGCCTTGTTGCTGCCGGTATGGAGAAGCCTGTATTGATTGTGTTTGTCTGAAAGACCCGTCAACCTCTCATCCACGTATCGACTTCTGTATGATAATGCAGCGGACACAGAGGCTCGCGCTTCTACCAAGGAAAGCTTTGCTGGAAGTATTTGATGAGCGCAAGGGCCCCGTCGACATCGAGCGCCGTACTTGATCGGCGAATGATCGCTCTCATCATCTCCTGACTGGATGCGTGTAAACACGGCACGGTGACGGGAAGGAGGAACGTTTAGGGAGTTTAGCAACCATGAGATTCATATCCATCCCCCAAATAGTTTCCCTATTTCTCTCTCCCTGTGGTCAGTTGGCACAGTTAGGCAATCACGCAGTGTGTACTTGCAGATCATCTTTATACATACGCGACTGTTTTGCTTTTAGTTTGTGATGTGGACTAGATCAATGATTCCAGGTGAAAGTTGGATAAACATGCTCAGTGTTGTTTTTTTTACCCTTTGCATTAGAATAAATCTGTTTACTGAATTTTACAATCCAAGTGACTCATTTTTACGTGCCATTAGTTTTAATGAGTCGTTGCTCTGTAGATGAATTGCAGCGTTGAATGAGCTTTTATGGTCTGACATTAATTTCCAAGCTAACAAAGGTACTCTTTGCTCTTTGCTTGGTTGAGATTAAATTTTCCTTTCTGATGTTTTAGTTAATTTAACCAAGCTGGGAGAGAAGTCGGTGTCACAGTTTCACTTGGCATGTTCGCACGCACAGTAGGACGGTGTTCCCTGTTATTAAGCATCCTAGGGGTTTAATCTGACAGCTCAAAAACTGACAATTCATTCTTGCTCTTTCAATTTATCTTTTTTATGTTTGTATTTTTTTGTAGGTCTAAATGGATTTCTCCCCATTACCTATTAACATTTGGTGTAATTGCGGAGTGCGTTTTTATCGGAGGTTCTGAAAGCTATAATTTAATTTGCAGAAGCGCTAATCGGCACCCGGCGTTCTTGCCTGTGTTAACTTTCCAGCACCCAGCCGCCCAGCCTCCTGGTTCATGGTCTCACACATATCGTGGCTCCGTGCCACGCCGCGCTTTGGGCTCAAACAAGCACCAGCCAGGACAAACAAAAAGAGCTCTATAGTGAGGGGGCCGCAGGGACTCGACAGGGAAGTTAGTTTGGGAGGCAAATGAATGGATGGTTGGGATGAAGGAACTGTTCTTCCAAAGCCACCATTCATGTTCCCCTGCAGGAAGAGGTGACATCACCTCCCTAAGAGACTGTGTTTATGTCCGGATGAATCCGGAAAAAAGGGCATCTTTGTAGATTGTTCCCAAATCTACCAGCTGTTTCACCCCCCCCCCCAAAGAAAAGATGAAAATCTAATGCTGTATACACTTATATTCTCTGTCTGAAATACTTTAGATTTCACTTGGGCTATTTTCAGTCCATTTTACTTAACAAGTGAATGTTTGGAAGTCAGACCTTTTAGTCTCAAGTCTTCACTAGCTGGTTTCTGATGGATCTGATCCAACCCATTACCAGAACAAAAGTCCTTAAACGCCCGTGTCCGGCAGAATCAACACGCTCATCGGTTATTCCTCCCATATATCCAAAAACCTTCAAATATTTACCCCCCCGCCTAAGATGCCGTTTACTTTCTGCATTATTGATTGGGTCTCTGTTGAAAGTGAGATTATTGAGTTCAACTCTGAGATGGCGTGCCGTTAGTGAGGGTCGCTGAGGAGAGAAGGACAGGGACAGGGAAGGGCACAGGCGACGGCTGTGCTCAGCTGCACAGTGAACACGTCCTCCTTTCATTGCCGCGCTCAATAGGAAGAGGCGGGAAACGCTCGTCTTGATTTACGGCGGTTCTCGATAAGACGGAAAGCGGTGACGTAACATCGCCACAGGTGGAACGCTAACATGCAAATTGGAGCGAACCCTAACCCTGATCAAGAAGCTGTTCCTGCACACACACACACACACACACACACCCTCCCTTTTCACCCTCCCCCCCCAAAAAACCCCCATCTAAAATCCATTGTCTCAGTGTGAGCTCGTTCCTTTGTCCGTTGTCTGCGATGGCTCTGAGATGCCTTCTCAGCCACACCACCCTGCTTCTCTGGTGTCCCTTCAGCTGCTGTGTGACAGTAGGAGGACGTCGAGGAGGAGGGCAGGAATGCAAGCCCGGAGGTAGCATACAATGTTGTTGTTGTCTCGATGTACAGTACTCACTTTGGAACTACTGTAGAAGCGGTGCCTGACTCTCTCGAATGTTTTAAATAGCATTTATTTATTATTTTGTTATTTTCTTTGTTTCTTCCCTGCTCAGTTTAGCTTCTATGCTTCAGGGAGACGACTAATCTAAGCCGTTCAGTGAAATGCACACTCATGAAATAGCCTCTTCGACAAAATCATTGAGACCTACATTTCATCGCAGAGGAGTTGTGCTATTTTTGTTCATAAGATCTTCAAGACTAAACTTAAAATGAGCATTTCTTCTAGGAACAGGGGTTCGTTTGAGATGGATTCAAACTGAAATTCAGTTTGTGTTTCCTCTGTTTGACAGGTCGTTAGACCCATCTAAGGCTGAACCATGCTTTGCCCTAATCACATTACCATTGACACTGGCTTCACCTTATTATATTCACCGTAGCATTTCTACTTGCGTAGTCTGTGTGGATACATCCTATTGCACGTTTTATATGTAGGATGTGTTCTGTACATTTGAGTCTCTTGTCTCTCCACTCTTTCATGATTCAGGTTTTAAGAGCCTTCTGCTCTTAATGGACCGGTGCCATTATGTATGCTGTTAACCGCCTACTGAGAGCTTGACCGATGGGGTCAGCAACATTCTAGTCATTTACGTGGTTACAAATCAGTTGAAACGGGTTTTGGCCCGGTGAACTCTTGTCTAGCTAATGGCTATTGCTCTACACGCAGCGCCTTTTCACTGTCTCACCTGCTTCGTGTCCGTGCCCGTCTGCAGGGAAACGCTCCGATTTCTCTCTCTGTCGTCATCAGATTAGTCTCCTTTTTAATATTCACAGTTTGACGTTCGCCTGCTCTTTGTTAAGGGTCGTCAGACAGGCGATCTGCCTGCAGGACATGTATTTACCTGCCACAATATCGGATCCTGTTCTGCTCACACTGGGTCAGGAGCACAATGCAACGCCATGTCAAGTGGAAGGATGGGTTGGATCGTAGAAGAATGAAGGTGCCCCGAATATCTGGGATCAGAGTCTGGCCTTGAAAGGAGGAGGATGATGATGACGATGACGCTAGTCTTTTAAATGGCCGATTAAAGGGATGATGTTGTGGCAGTAACGACCAAGAAAAGGTCTGTTTCTCTAACCAACGGATGATGATTATAGATTTTGCTTATATATATATATATATTTATATATGTATTTATATTATAAATATATTTGATTACTGCTCAAATCAAGCTCTTTAGGAGGTCTTGGTGATGGTTCCATAAAGGATCACAAGGCTGGGGGGATAGCTTCACTGGCTGGGCTGCCTCACATTCTGCCAACAGTAGCAATTACAGAAGGATGGGTTTCCAGGTGAAGGATTGACGTGTTGAGAGACTACTACAGACCCACCTCCGCTGTGGAGATCAGGACACAGGCTTTAGGAGCAGAGGAGAGATAATGTTTCAGACTGGTTACTGTTCTCAAACATAGCGCCTTATCTCGTGGAATAACACACCCAGATGTGACAAACCATCTTTTCTTATCTGGTTTAGAGTGCTGACAGGTCAGGAAAGTCAGCCAAACATCCCTTCTGTAAACTATGGGCTGCATCTCCATAGATACAGTAACACAGGGTAACAGTACCATGCTGAGACCTGGGTGTATTGGTGGAGGAAAGCAGCATTTCAGCTGGAAACAGAATGTTAGTTGTTTATGATCACTGGCAGGTATTACCTCAGCATTCATACACTGTGAAGTATCTACTTTATCCAAATATTCAAATGTGCACATTTTGTGAATTCTTATCGTCAGTCTAAGTTGATGCGGTCATAGATGTCTGTGGTCATAGATGTCTGTGGTCAGAGATGTCTGTGGTCGAAGATGTCTGCGGTCAGGGTCTGTGGTCAGAGCTGTCTGCGGTCAGGGTCTGTGGTCAGAGATGTCTGCGGTCAGGGTCTCTGGTCATAGATGTCTGCGGTCAGGGTCTGCGGTCAGAGATGTTTGTGGTCTTAAATGTCTGTGGTCAGGGTCTGTGGCTCGTTCAGTCCAGTTGGCTGAGGATGGAAGGATGGAAGATTTCCTCCCAGTGTGAGACCGTGGAGGCCTGGAGAAAGATAAGATGCTTTATTGATCTCTGACGTCTAGCAAACCCTTGGTGCCTCGGTGTCTCTGTCGTTTAACTTCAAACACATTGGTCAAAGTCCGCTTTGCATTTTATAACCACAGAGTGACTTTGGTGTTTTATCTATCTTTTTTAATACTTAGGATAAATATCTGAGATTTGATAACTCCTTGCAGATTTCTTCATATCTTTTGTCGAAGTCTTTAATTTTTGCGATAATGAAGAAACAATGTGCTCCCAGTCTAAATGTTTTTTAATGCGACGCCTAAATACATTCGTAAAGGCGTTAGAATATTTATTATTTCTTCAAATGAAATATTGCTGATATAAAAGTTGTGAAATATTAACCAGGATAGGATGTCATATTTATTTTTAAACAAGGTTCTTTCATGGTCGAGCCTGACATATTAGACACTTAAATCATTGTAATTTCCGCTCCCAATGTTTACCCCCCACCAACTACAGAAAACTATGAGCGGTTGTCTGAGAGGAAGCCATCAGTCACATATCAGGTAATATTCCACATCAACCCAGAAAGGGTTGGAAAATATGTTTCTGTTGCATTAATGATGTGTGGGTAGATGGAAAACCATTGCTCAAACTGGATAATTGTCAGAATGACACTAGAGTAAAAAAAAAGAAGCAGGATATGGGGAAAAAGTACTTCTAACAGTTAGTGAGAAATGTGTCCATAGCCACAGTGCCTAGGGAACTAGTGCTGTTTACTTTGATGTCTCTCTTGTCTGCACCACCAAATAGTCTTGTTCCCCCTCTCTCTTTGATGGGGGGAAAGGGGGATACAATTCACTATAAAAGTTTCATTTTTCAACTTTTGCCCCCTTTGTCTTGATTTTGACGTCGTACCCGAGCGCTCCTGTACTTGACAGACAAGAAGCTGTCATGCTAAATACCCGCTCACCGACGACACGTCTCCATCTTAGCTGGATCCGGCACAGCGTAGCCAAACAGAAGGCAGCGATCGTCCTGATACGTTTCTCCCCAGACAGCCGCTAGGTGAAGCAAACCCACCGCTCCTCTCTTGTCTCTCAGCTTCATCGCCCTCCTGTAGCTTCCAATAAGGTAAAGGGGCTGTCTTGCAATTCAGCGATTAACCACAGCAAAAGCAGATGCACTTTTGATCTTGAGAGGAACGAGGGGGGGTAAAAAAAAAAAAAGCCAGCCGAATCAAAGGGAATTATTAATGAGGCCTCGTGAGAAAGTCTTTTAAAGAGGCGTCACCACAGCTTTGATGTCGCGTCCCGGAGTTGAGGAGTTGCCGCTCGCGGTCAGCCATCGACGCCGGTTCCGTGGAGTAGACAACCATCTGGAGGTCATTGAAGTCAGAATCACCCCCCCCCCCCTTCTCTGTCGACGCTCATGTCATCACCGCAGGGGGTGTGCGGCGTGGAGGAAAGGCGGGACAGCATTGACTTGATGGACCTCTCAGATGTGGTTGTTTTTTTGTTGATCGTTTTGTGTTCCTGGCGTGTTGGAGGTGGCGTTTGAGAGAGCATGTTAATGCAGGTTTGGCCTCCGGGCCATCCTGAACAGTTTGCTGGAGTCTCCAGTCCAGCATCAGGCTCCAGCCATCTGTCTGCATTCAGGTCTGGCTGCCACTGATGACGTCTCTCTGTAAAACTCATTCACTTTTCAGACAAATGGTGAAGGGATGCAACAGTAGGATCAGACTCGTGGAGGATCGTTCTGAAATGGGAAATGATCATTCGATTCAACCCATGTTCCAGCTTTAGGCTGTTCTACATGAAGAACACACTCTGGTATTTATAGTTTCTCTCAGAGGCAAAGCGGGCAACATCAGATGCATTCTTCCCAAATTAATCTAAAGACTCAATGAAAGAAATAGTCTGTGTACTTCCGCTAAGCTTCTCCATACGAGCGCGGTTCCTCACTTGTGATCCTCATGACCTAGACGTTTTGCCACAATAGCAGCTCTGTCTCACGACACGACTCCGTGGCTTCGAGCTTTTCGCCGCACGATTCGCTAATGAGAACAACACACTGTTCACAGTGAACCAATCTTCCTTGTTATTGGCATTGTGTAATTGAGTGATTGATGGGCACACTAAGTGGAAAATGGTCTCTGAATAGGGCTGCCAGTTACTCATACAAAAACCTGCACCTTACGCTGCTTGACTTTAAAATGGTATTTGTCCGCACCTTCTTAGGATTATATAAGTCTGGAGGAAGACCTTTGCCACAGTTATTGACATGCACTGCACTTTTGCGCTATATAGAAAATTATACTGTCAGTGTAGTTGCAGAGCTTGGCTCGTATGGGCACCTTCGCCGTTTCAGTTTGAAGAAATGTCAGTTCCTCTGTAAAATGTCAGTCACTTCTGCAATGATTGAACCGGGAAGAACTTCAAACAGCTTCTCCTTCCTTCATTCTTCTCAGTGCTCGCCCGCCCCCCTCCCCTCCCCCTGTTCCTCTGTGGATGAGGAAGTGAAGGGGGGCACCGCATGACCCTTGTCTGTGTGAACGCCCCCCCCCTCACCTCACCTCACCTGCCCCCCCTCACCTCACCTGCCCCCCCACCCCCTCACCCCCTCACCTCAGGGGGCCTTACTCTGACCCCAGTCTTTAGGAGAGGTCGGATGATCAGGCGGCCAAGAGTGGGAGAATCGTCCCTCTGCAATTATCCCACTAAGCTGCCCTCTATCTCTGATGTCAGGAAGGGCCCGAGCTAACCACTGTTCTTTACGCCCTCTCAGACGTCTAGACGGCTTGTGTATGAAACCCTTTTTGATAGGAATGTTATTATTTACGTCCCCGGTAAGGAAGTGCCCGTTTGTTCTACTCCTTGTACTAGAGAGTGGGTTTACTTTTTGTTTGAAGTTATTTTCCGAGAGGATATGATGGTGCAGATTGACTGAAACGTACCCTTGCTTTCAAGGGGATTCCATGCGTACACGACATGGCACCAAGCTGTTCCGTGTCCATGCTTTTGGATCGAGTCTGTCGTCGCTTTTCGGGAATGTTGACAGTGTTTCCCTCTTGGCCGTGTTTGGCGTTAAGTGTTGAGTCTGGATGTTCCCGTGTGTTGTCGTCTGCAAGCATAGAGGCGTCGTACGCCCAGATGGAGGGTGTCGTCTCAGCCACATGTCGAGGCTGTAGTTGGCTGCCTCTCTCTCTCTCTCTCTCTCTCTCTCTCTCTCTCTCTCTCTGTCTCTGTCTCTCTTTCTCTCTCTCTCTCTCCCTCTCCCTCTCTGTCTCTGTCTCTCTGTCTCTGTCTCTCTGTCTCTGTCTCTCTCTCTGTCTCTCTCTCTCTCTCTCTCTGTCTCACTCTCTCTCTCTGTCTCTCTCTCTGTCTCTCTCTCTGTCTCTCTCTCTCTCTCTCTCTGTCTCTCTTTCTCTCTCTGTGTCTATCTCAATATCTCCATCTCCATCAGCCCCCCCCTCTCCCTCTCCTTAGTTACATTAATATCATGTCACACACCGCAGTGGGTCAAAGCCCTTTGTTATGTCTTTTCACCTTGTGAGGTGAACCAGCCACTGTACTTCAGGGCTGTTTGCATGGCGAAAAGTACAGCTTCCTCTCCGTTTGTGTTTTGCATATCTCAATAATACACTCATGTGTTTGCACAGTGAACAGGACACACAACTCCTGTTGTGTCTTTTGTTCTGCGCACACAGCACACCAATAACAGGTGTTCAGTTTGACCAATACCCTCTTTTACATTTGTTATCTCAGGGTCATGTACCGTGTTAGTGTATTTGTCCTTGTGCCCTAGTCTAGCGGAGTAGATTCCTGCTGTGCTGTGCTGGGTTGTGCTGTGCTGGGTTGTGCTGTGCTATGCTGGGTTGTGGTGTGCTGTGCTATCATTGGCAGCACTCCACATCAGTGTAAGTCACTATGTCCACGCTTGTCATTAGTAGTGATGTGAACCACAGCGCCTGATGAAACCGTGGCCTTGGTCGTGCAGAGCCAGCTGCAGGGGTCCCGACATTAAGCCTTAATTGATGGCAGAGAGGAGAAGGGTTTAGTGTGCTTTCTGCTGACTGGAACAACCTTTGAAACACATCAGCTCACTCACGCTCTCGTTTGAGAGGAAGGGCGTCGCCCTTTCGTATGTGCTCGCTCAACAATCATTGCCCCTCCCCCCCTCCCCCCCCACACACACACACCTTAGACTGTAAATACCGTATTCATTCATCTTGTTTGACTCATTTGCTGCATGCAAATGAGTTAATTTCGGTTCTGCTTTGTGTTTTCCGTTCAGAGAAAATGTTGTTCCACATCACAGGATGTAAGAGCTGGTGAAACTTGTAGACTAAGACACATTTCACAGAATACTGCAGTTTACAGGAAAAACATCGAAGGTCAGACAGAATCTCATCGTCAGAACGACTTTGGTAGTCGAGTTGGAAGTTTGTAACAAAAGACAAGTGCAATACATTAAAATAAATAAGATTCCTAACAATAAAAACTAAACAATACACAAATCTGGTAGAATCAACAGTAGAGAGCGATTGGGCAAGAAACTCAAAAATAAGGGTAACTGCAATTCAAAAACTGTTGACTGTTCTAGCAGAAAAGGAATACTGTTTACTTTATTCGTCCCTAAAGTTTCATTTGTAAACACCCAAAAAATCAATATTTCTTTAGGGATTGCAATGAATCTTTATAGTCTCACAAGGTTCAACATAAAGTAAACACTGCGTACTGTAAATACTGCCCTCTGCTGGTCAGCTCAACAACTGCATTTCACAAGTGCAGAGCTACCAACAGACAAAGTTCTGGCCTTAAAATACATCAAAATGCTGTATGAAAGGTCTTCTTCAAGTGACAGAAAGTGCTTCACCCCTGTTCTTGAAAGATGACTGATGTATCACGGTCTCTTTGGTTCTTAAATTGATTTCTATGAATGTAAGTTGAACTCCACACACTACATATATGACACATGACAGGCGCTGCATGGAAAGAAGAGCATTTGTTCCCCACGCGTACCAATATTGTGCTTTGAGTGGGGCGTACGAGGCTAGCAAATCAGAATCCATAATCCACTCCCAAGAGCGATCAATGACTTACATTTGTTGGCAGGACTATTACACAGCAAGACCCACCCCTGAGGCTGGGGTCAGTTTGGTCTGTTGCTACGGTAGCGCTGGGATGTGTCTGTTGTGTTCATAACTGTGGGCTGTCATAAAAGTGGGCTGTTTTTCTTGGCCGTTCTGCTTCACGATTTTATAGAATCAAAATCAAAGGTTCAAGAAGTTGATTGTGACTTGTGTGTGTGTGTGAGAGAGAGAGAGAGAGAGAGAGAGAGAGAGAGAGAGAGAGAGAGAGAGAGACAGACACAGAGACAGACACAGAGACAGACACAGAGACAGACACAGAGACAGACACAGACACAGACACAGACACAGACACACAGAGAGACTGATATATAATCTGTATTCAATGTTATTGTAATATTTTATTTTCCTAATTATTCTTTTTCTTTTTTTCTTCACAGAAGGAGTTGAGCCTTCCTAGAAGAGGCAGTTTGTAAGTAAATCTGGTTGCTGTTTTTTCACAACTGTGGCTAATAAATGTGGCACATTATGCTTTTGCCCTTATTACGTGCTTTTTATTAAAAATAAATAAATAAAACAATCAGATTGGGCGAAGGCTCCCATTGCACACTCAGTGTCCCTGGGCAGAGTTGAAAGTGCATGACCCCGGCCCGGAACACCTTTAACGCGACACCGATTTGAGAGGATGGCATCACCAGCTACCCTCAGACAGACAAGCTACCCTCAAGTCAGGTGTTTACAATCAAGACACAGGGAGGGAACTGCCTCAGAAAGGTTGGGTGGGTGGCTCCAGGCTGACAGTCTTCCTCGGGCCCCGTGTCCCTGAAAAGAGACCCTGCTTTGTGGACGTTCCCCTCAGCCAGGTGTGGGGCGGACGGCTCCTCCAGTATTTAGGGGTTGGCCTCTTCAACCCTCAGATGGTCATGCTTGGTCAGTGAGGTGGGGGAGGAGGGGGGAAGGGTTTCAGTGTGACACCTGGCTGTTCTGCCTGCAAGGTCAGCAGGGTTCAAGAGGAACAACCCACTAATGGATGCAAGGGGGGACACATTTCCATTTAATCTCGTTCCTCTCATATTGTCATTAGATTCTTTTAAGAAATCAAATTCAGATCGGTTTTGGTGCTGGTAAAAGTATGTATTTTGTTCCAAACTCTCCTACCAAAGATTGATTTCGGTGGTCAGTATCATATCAGTTTGTTGAAGCGAAGGGGTAAAATAACTTTGTTAAGCTTGATACTCGGGCCTTGATTTGAAGTTAGGTGTTTATGGACTCTATTTATAGGGTGACCTTAATGACTTAAAGGCTTGCTAGCAGCTACAATTCTAGTAAATAGTCAGAACAGCAGTATTGCTGCAAGGCAGTATACATTTCAACTGTGAGGATATTTACAGCTGTTTTCCTAAACGGCAACGCATTTTAATTTTAGTCAGTTGAGTTTTGTCAATTAATTTTTCTTGTGTTGCGCTATAAATAAGACGCATCTGTTATTTACATGGTATTATCAAGTTAGTTTCCACTCTGGATAGCCAAGTTTGCCTCAGGGCAAGTTGTTTTGATAGCCTTCACATGATTCAGCAGAAACAGCGCCCCCAATGGTTGAGCCAGTTTTGCAAGTGAATCAGTATTGCTCGGCACTGTCCAACCCAGTAAACCAACCAAGCACACCTAACAGCCTTATCAGATAAGATTTGCTTTTTGGCCTGTAGCCTAGTTTCCTACTCGTTTCAACAAAACACTGTTAAGCATGATCGTGTTGACCGTTGCTTTTACAAATATTTGAGAGCTTGGTCCATCTGAGAATTCTCTCGTTTCTAAGCAGGTCTTTGTATTCCAGGGCAGCAATTTTTTTTCTGTTTGTTCTTCTCTGCAGAAATATAGAGCATCACCTATTTATAACAGGTACAGCACAAAAGGCAAACTACAGTGCAGTTAACCAGAGACTCTCTAGGGCCTCACGTGAGGTTTTTTATCTTTTTTGTACACGTTGGCTGAGACTCATGTCATACTTTTACGGAGCGGTTTATCGATGCGAGGGTTGTATCGTATCTCCGTTTGTGACGAATGGCATTTCGATAACTGGTGTTGGGCCACGCGTCCGTGATTCATGAGCAGTTTGGTATGACATGTGGCTCCCCCTTTATGATGGATGTGTGTGTGTGTGTGCGTGTGTGTGTGTGTGTGTGCGTGCGTGTGTGTGTGGGTTGTGTTGACAGTGTCTCAACGGAGCACAAGAATAGCAATGAGAAAAACGGCCAACGGGCGAGGTTGCTCAGCACAAGAGGACAATCAGGTCACTGTTTGACAACAGAAAAACAGATTTGTGTTCGCTGGAGTTCATGAGGTGGATTGAACTGCAGCGAACACAAGGAATCCTCCACCTTCAGCTTCAGGGAAAAGGCCTTTTTTCCTGTTAAGTTTCTCATGTCTAATCGATGTATCTCTCTACTTAGACATCTGTAGAATTTCTATTAAATCTATTTCACGAAATGTAAGTTGGCAAAGTGTCAAAGATGATTTAGAAGTGCGCCCGTGGCTGTTTTTAAACCCTGAATCTTATCGTTTGTGTGAGTGAGTGTTTCTGTGGCTGACAGAAACAGAGTTGTGAATGAGTGGTTTATACGCGTGGTGGTTTGAGGCCAGCCAGTATACCGCTCTATCCTAGTTCCAGTCCAGATTCATGACATCCCTCTGTCTTCACACCCCAGCTTGTGACTTTCTGTTACTCTGGGGGATATGCTGATTCGCTGCCCACAGTCATTTGCATGGTGATAAACAATTAGTAGGTGTGCCACGAGGCAGGCACAGGGAAACTGTATCATTTAATGAGTCTGGTACATCTCTGAGACTTTTGTGAATCCAGTCAAGTCCTAACGTCCAAACAGGATCTTTCTTAGCAAGGTTACAGAAGCTTTCTTTAAAGACTCTACAGTCAATACTCTCAAGCATTTTCACTGCAGTTTATATTCACTGTTTTACAACCAAGTGTGTTTTGATGGCTTAGGTGAGTTGCTTGGTCCAAACCGTTATTTGGTTTTTCCAAAACAAATGCACCCGGTAACACCACGGCAGATGAACTTCAGACTGTCCGTGAGCTTGCTGGGTCCAGGTCTTGCCTGTCGCGGTGTGGATTATTTCAAGATACGACATCCACAGCAGCGGGGTCAGAGAGAGCGCTCGTTGGAGCATTTGTTATTGATGTTGTAAGCACCGGCCCCCGGGGGGCCCCGAGGGGGGTGGGTGGGTGGGGGGGGGGGGGGGGGTCTCTGGAAGGTCTGTGACCTCATCATCCTTTATCTACCTCCTGGGGTCTCATCCCTCAGCCCTCCACTACGGTCATCCCTCCGTCACCTCTCTGCTAACCTCATTTCAGAGAAATCCCTTCTTTTTTATCGGCTCAAATCCTCCTCGGGCGTAAAGATCTGTTTGGGAGGATCTCGGTTGGCGGGGCAACCTATTTCTTCAGAGTCGCGGTCGTGTGGAGTTGAGAGGAAGGAGGAAGCGTGGATGGGAGGACGCTGCGGCGTGTTGTGGAGACGACGGGGATGACGTCACGGCCTGGCGTCGCGCGCTGCCCCGCTCCAGTGTCAGGACCAGTGAAGGTGACATGATGGAGAAAGACAGACAGGCACGCTGAATGCATTCACTGCTGTGTCGACGCAGCCAATCGCCAGCCAGAGCAGAGCAGGGAGGAGGAGGGGACTGGAGCGTGTGTGTGTGAAGGAGAAGGGGGCGTGTGTTAGGGGAAGGGAAAGAGAGGAGGGGGGGGGCACTGTGTTGTCCTGCCTCTCTCGCTCTCTCACCCTCTCTCTCTCTGCAGGCGTCTGACGGATGTACTCTGACAGCCTCAAGGTGGAATGTGGAAAAACCACGAAAAAACAAGTGCTGTGTTCCCCCCCCCCAATATCTTCTTTTTCCTCTCCTCCTTCCACCACCCTTCCCCTTTTTTCTTGAAAGAGAGAGAGAGATTGTTAGCTACGTTCCTCTATGGTGGCTGAGTCTGGCTCTTTGTCAGTTCAGGGGGGGGGGGGGGGGGGGGCGAGAGAGAGAGAGAAAGGGAAAGAGAGAGAGAGAGACTGGCAGTGTGAATATATCATGTGCACAATAGAGCGGGCGAGTGCAGTTCAGCCATGAAAGCCCAGCGGGAGAGGCTGAGGATTCCGGGGCTGACGTTGGAGTGAGTATTTTCTCCCTCTCTGTCTTCTCCTAACTAGCCGCAGAGGCAGCTTCTCCGTAGCACACGGCTTCGTTTGTCTCCGCTGCACCTTTTGATGCTGTCGCTCACCTCTCGGCTGCGTTGAGCGGGTGAGCGGTTACGCAGCGCTGCTACGGTAGCCGTGTTCTGCAGCGAGCTGATGCTCAAGCCCTGTCTGAGCTACGGACGGATGTGTTTGGATGCTTTGTATGAATGAGTGGTTGCGACTGCGTGTGTGCGCGCGCGTTTGCGTTAAGCTAAGGACTGTGGCAACTGCTCGACCTTCCTTGTTTGTTTTGGTTGACGCGCGCGCACATACATACGCACGCACGCACACACACACACACACGCACATGCTCAGGCACAGATACTGACACACCTCTGAATCATTTTGACAGATCAACTGGCAAACGGTTGCACAGTAAGGCGATAGGCAATAAAATGGCCTTAGTTAAAGGCCTTATGTTTATGTTGGGCAACTGAGCTTGGCTGTTGTAATCACAGTCATCTGTTGGGCTGGAAACAGAGGAGGCTGTGTTCATTTCCCTACATGCTTAACAGGCATCAGAGGGATTAACCCTCATTCAAACAACCTGGTAGAACGGTCTGGAAGGTTTGGTCACGTTACCAAGGCACTTGTTCAGGGTTTGTGTACTGCAAGGGCATGATGGTTTTTTTTTATCAGTTAGACATACCGCATACTGTACCTTGATTAGGTTTGAGGCATCTCAGTTTTTCATTCATGATTGAGTTGCGTTGTAAACAAATTTCGATTTGATCGATAGAGACTGTAGCAGTGCAATTGCAATATTGCATATATCCTTCATGGTCATGTGTATCAATAGTTCAATTAAAGATAGTTACTGCCAGTGCTTTTAAATCAATGAACCAGAGAGATGAGGTCATGTGTTGTTTGAAGCCAGCTTCGTCTTTGCAAGGCAGTAGCTAAGCACACACAGTAATTGCACCTTCACAATTCGCAAAATTGCAACAATGACACACGAAGCACCTGTTTCCTCTCCCCCTCTCCTCCGTCTCTTTAAAGAGAGCTTTGAAAAAAGGAAAAGTTCTCCCTCTGAGACGCACCGCCAGCAGAAACGGACAGATGTGACACGCAGGCAGACAGACATGCAGACAGTCAGACAGACAAGTGCCTTGGTAACTGTTCCCAAAAACACTTTTGATTCATTTCACAAGATGTCCTCAGTCACACACTGCTGGTGTGTGTGTGTGTGTGTGCGTGCGCGCAACATGTATCAGCAAGCAGAGCAGGGTATCTCTGTGTTTGTGTGTGGTGTGTGTGTGTGGTGTGTGTGTGGTGTGCGTGTGTGTGTGTGTACATCAGTCCCACATCCTTGCAGGTCTCCACTGTAGACTCCACATTGTACATGTGTGAAAGCTCTGTTGTGGTCGCCGCCCCCCCCCTCCCCCCCCCCCCTTGCTCACCCCAGCTCACTCTGACTTCCAGCCTCACTCCGCGAAGCCTGAGCCCAACTCCCACAAGCCCCTGCAGCCCGCGCAGCCCGCTGCACGCCTTTCATTTTTGGAGGTAAGCGCGCGCTCTTCGACCATGGCCATTTTGTTTTTAGGGATCTGAGGAAGGGCCCGACACGAAACCAGACTGTGAGGAATGAGGCCGTTTGGGGGGAGTTGGGGAGGGGGGGGGTGTGCGTGTGGATATTCGTTTCTCAGGGAAATGCAGAAGAAGAAGAGACTCAGGGGACGGAGGAGGGTTAGGTTTCTGCCTCCACTGTTTCTCCAGTGTGTTTGAGGAGAGAAGGAGGACACAGTTCCTATATAATGTTCTTAGTGTCAACCCCATCTCCCCCTTCTCTTTCTGGTGGTCTGGTCTATAGTCCTCTTTCAAGTGCTAAGTAGGATTTGAGGGAGGACTTCAAAGTCAGCGATGGTCTGAATCTGTCTGGAACCTGGCGAGATTGATCCCTCTGACAAGGGAAGATAATCAGTGTAACACGATTTTAGGTTCCTATGTTGGGTTGAAGCGATGTGGGTTATTGCATATGGCTTCTGATTTTTGTAAAGACTTTATGTCAAGACCGAAGTGCTTGTTCTTCTTTTTGTTATAAGATATAAATGTTAGACGTTGAGAGGAACAGACTGCTCAGGTTTGGCCAGCTTGTAGCTCATGTCTGTCTACCCTTCAAAAAGAAAGACCACTGTTTCATCTGAGGGGGGGCAGGGAGTGTTGTAAGGATTAGGAACCTGGCTAGTTCCTTGAGTGAGTGTTGTGTTTTTCTCTCTCTCTCTCTCTCTCTCTCTCTCTCTCTCTCTCTCTCTCTCATTCTCTCTCTCTCTCTCTCTCTCTCATTCTCTCTCTTTCTCTCTCTCTCCCTCTTCCTTCCTCTCTCCTCTCTCGCTCTCTCTCTGACTTCCTATTTTCCTCTCTGGCTCCCTCCCTCTCTTTTTTCCCTTCCCGTCCTCTCCCTCCTCCCTCCCTCCCTCCCTGTCGCCTCTCCCTCTCCTCCGCTCCC
>BROE01000015.1:6754558-6920832 GCA_036571765.1 Plecoglossus altivelis
AGGGAGGGAGGGAGGGAGGGAGGGAGGGAGGGAGGGAGGGAGAGAAAGGCCTAATCAATCCAGGGCCTCTTGTTCAAATGGTGTGCTATTAGCTGCTCTGCTATGGTATTTCCTCTGAGCACTTTGGGGTCTGACATGAGGCAGTGGAGAGGGGGATGAGAGAGAGGAGAGAAGCAAGGCCTCCCTCAGCCTTAATCCTGAAGTACAGTGGGCAGGTTATAAATAGGCTGATCTGCGACTGTGATCCTCTCTGCCTGAGCACCTGTGAGCAGGTATGTGTGCTGAGGAGGTGTGTCATCACAGCCCTGGAACACACATGGTCACTGGGGTTGGAGGTACTTCTTTCCACAGTCTTGACTTCACCCGCAGACCAAATTATTTATGGATTTCGCTGACTGTGGGTTTGGAAGGAAACGAGTTGATGGGGATTGTTTCTATAATCTTAAGAAGCTTAAGAGAGATTTAAGACGGTGGATACGCAGATGACATTTCATTACTGATAACCAGGACTTTGGTGGAAGTGGTTACGTAAAAACAATTCGACTCTTAAATGTACATGTGAGGGCTTGAAAGATTGGGCCCAAATCTGTTGGCTTTGAATTCCAGATACACTGACCTATTAGTCACAGCAACACACCACACTTCCGACTTAGAGAATCCCAAGTGGTGTTTCGAAAATCTTGAACATCGATTGCTCAACGCCAAGACCCTTCGCTGTGTAAGATTCTTCTGCATCCTGGTTACTCACCTGCAGCGGACAGTTTGTTTTGTATACAAGATGTCCTGGTTGCCCTCTACGAACACCCGTCTGATCTGTGAAAGCGGTTCTGGGATCGATTAACATCCCTGTAATGTGATTTAGTGGTCTGGAACGGCCTTACGCGGTATAGGCTATCTAATATGCATGGATGTGTTCACACCACGTAAACAAACGTTGCCAATGTGGACTGATGAGTCTGTCTCCTCTAGCAAAGCATCCCACAACCCCCTCCTTCTTCTTCTGTGGTGTGCTGGATGCGGGATCCCGTCCAGCAGCATATGGTCTCTGACCCAACCACAATGGCAATCTTCAGTCCGCCAGCCTGCCTTCAGTGCAATGCAGAATTTGGCCGCGTTTTCCCCAGCAGAAAGGAGGGGCCTTCCTGACTCCTGAAAATAATACGAAGGACAAGACGAATGAGAATAATACCTTTTTCATATTTCTAAAGAGCAAACCTCGTGCCCGTTTGCAGATATTGAACACGTGAAGCTTGCAGCTGGCTGGGGTCTGTTCACATTAGTAGTCATTGTGAGCCGGTAGTTAAGCCTTTCAGAGTGAAGCAGGCTTCTTAGCAGGACTGGAGCGCACGCTGCTCTTGTCAAACGCTCTACTGTGGCCTGTAGTGCTCTCTCGCAGCCATGACAACAAGGGTCGCCGGTTTCCAGTTCCTCTTTTCCACCACTGAGAATGCTGTGACACGAGTGTGCTGTGGCGGCAGAGGAAGATGCGGTGGCATAGAGTAGAGCTGTGTGGAAGGCTGTGGCTTGTCACGTGGCTGCTCTGTATCAGCGCATCGTGACACCTGGAGCAGCTGTTCCTTCAGACTCAGTCTCACAAGCCCTCACCTCTCCTCCATTGGTCTCCTTGTTCTGCCTCTGTGTCTCTCTTAGTCCATCTACTTGTCTGTCTCTCTCTCTCTCTCTGTGTCTCTCTCTCTCTGTGTCTCTCTCTGTCTGTTTATCGGTCTCTCTCTAACGCTGTCTCTCTGTGTCTCTTTCTCTCTCTCTCTCTCTGTCTCTCTCTCTCTCTCTCTCTGTGTGTCTCTCTCTGTTGCTCTCTCTGTCTATTTGCTTCTCTCTTTCACCTTCTGTATTTTTTTCTGCACCCATCTTTTCATTGTCTGCGTTCACCCTCCCCCCCCCCGACGCACACACACACACACTGTCATGCACTGTAGTGTGGTGTGGTGTCTTTGCCTGTGAGGAAACAGTGTGTCCTCCAACCCTGCAGCACACTGCGCTTAGCTCCTCGTCTTAGCTCTCATGCTGCTCGACCGTGCCTGCCCTGGATGAGATGGGCCACAATACCAGCTTAACATCAATGTGCGATGGCAAGCAGGCCTCTTAGTGCAGGTTACGTAACTTATGTCATTCAGGTCTGACCTTGCAGTAAGAGTTTTTTTATTTCCCTATTTTCAGGAATTATGTATTTCCAGACTTATGCCGTCTGGGAATTATACTGCAGGGTTTTGGGTGTGTGTGATTTTTTTGTTTTTCTGTGATTTTTGTTGTTGTTGCTCGGCTGTGATAATGCAGTACTTTTCCAGAGATTAAGCAGATCCATGAGTCATTAGGAGAGTTTGAATCTCAGCATGGCAGTCAACCAAATTACACAGGAAAAGATTTGTAGAAACAATGCCAGTGACTACACTGCCAGGCATTAAAATTGTTTTATTTTTTTAAACGACTGCACAGTTACACGGCCATCATCACAGTCTTCATCTGAGTTTTTCTTTTTTTTTCCTCTACCCCGCAACAAACTCCGGTCCAGTTCTCTGTGTTGTAATGCCTCATCAGAGCTGGTGTTGTGTCTCTTATAAGCCTGGTGGTTAAGAGGATCGGAGCTGTCAGCAGTAAGCGTGTCATAAGAGGCTAGCTGTCCCTGTCCTCCAGCTCCACCGAAGAAGCTGTGTGGAGCTGGACAGTAAAGGGCTCGGAGGGGAGGAGGAGGGGGGAGGAGGGGGGAGGGGGGCGGCACTGCAACATAGAGAGGGAACTGTAGTTCACACTGCACCAAGGAGCTGGAGGTCTACCTGAGCTGCCGTTCACAAGCAGGGAGACATATTCAACATGATATGGGGAAGGGGATGCCGTGTCCCGGTGGCTGTAAATGGTACAGGTTATGGAAAAGGCACAGAGCACGGTATGTGGGAGTCGAATAGAAAGAATACCATGTGTTTGTTTGTTATACCTGCACGTCAGACTGACTGTCAGATTTGTGGCTTTGCAGGATAGTACCTTTACTGCTCAACTGTTCTGTAGTGTAAAAGGGAGAACACAACCATTTTTATGTAAACTTTCGGAAGTCTATTACATTACCCAGATTTTTACGCAGGGAACAAACCCTTGGCTAGCTACATCACCGCCTGTAATGAGTGTTTTAAAAATGTCTGTCTCCTAATATTTTGTGCCTAGTTTTTTTATATCAAAGCAGGCCTCCACTGTGTTTAATGGTCCAGAGACCTGAGACACCCGCAGCCGACACAAGGCCTTAATGAGCGCTGCTAATATTATGAATCGGTTACTTATGCAGTCTGGTAGCTCTGCTTAGTTGTGTTTGTGTGTAAGTTAGCTACTGTGCTCATATGCACCCCTGGCTCCTGGGAGCACTGGTTTGATCGCGTAACGAAACCTGTAAATAAATACTGATTAAGGATCGTGGAAACACCGTAGATAACTGGAGAATCACTAAGTCTAAGGTGTCCTGTCTTAACATGATGTCTTTACCTGTTCTTCCACAGCTGCAGGACAAGCAACAGAAAAAGTCTGATAGGAAGTGGACAGTCTTCAGCCCTGCCCCGCCCCCATTCCCCCCTCTCCTCACATACAGGTAAGACTACTTGTGTGTGTGTGTGTGTGTGTGTGTGTGTGTATCTGTGTGTGTGTGTTGTCTGTGTCGTGCACCGCCCCGTTTGGACACGTGAGCGAAGTGGCCTTGCGAACGAGAGATCTCGTTGTGCTCGCATGCAAAGACAGACTCGTTTGTATGCGCGGTCCTCTAGCCTGAATGGGCCTCATTGTCTTTAGCGAATGAAGAAGTTGTCTGGAAAAACACTTGTCTGAAGAGCAATGTGTTTCTGATTCATTAGCTCTTCACAACGGCCCCGTTCTGTCTCCTGCTCAAAACCTCTGGCCCATTTTTCCCCAACGTTGGCCTGTCTGCCAGTCTTACGAAGGTGGCCAGAACCAGTTATTGGATGCAGAATTGCTTGGAAATGGTAGTCAGATGGTCTGGGCGATCAGATGTGAACGATCTTGAAAGGAGATGAGCTATGCTGCTCAGTCAACAAGAAGTATGTTAATAAGAGTTGGGGCACCAGAGTAGTGGGATAGGTGTGTACTTTGTAGGCTGACACCTTTTAAGGCTGTGGCCTGAGTTTCAGTCTGGCATGGGCCTTTGGCTCCATCTCTCTCTCTCTCTCTCTCTCTCTCTCTCTCTCTCTCTCTCTGTCTGTCTCAGCCTCTCTCTCTCTCTGCCTCTCTCTCTCTCTGTCTGTCTCAGCCTCTCTCTCTCTCTGCCTCTCTCTCTCTCTCTCTCTCTCTCTCTGCCTCTGTCTCTCTCTCTGCCCCTCTATCTCTCTCTCTCTCTCTCTCTCTCTCTCTGCCTCCTTGACTTCCACACTCAAACGATCTGGAAAAGCAGAACAAACGATTTTTCAAATAAAAAACAGAAAACAAGGCGTTGACAGTGTTGTCATCTTCGTCAAGGCCAGCCCCGCCTCCCCCCGGTGAGAACGCCGAGCCGTGCGTCCGTGGAGAGTGGCACGGCAGGGCAGAGCTTTTGCATTGTAATGGACTCGGAAGCGAGAGGCCCGCAGGAAGGAAGTGCACAGGGAGCAGAGGGAGGGGCGCTTTCGTTCACCCCAGGGCGTCTTGTTTCCTGTTCCAGAGAGCGGTGATAATAGGGTCGTGGTTGGAGCCGCCAGACAGTGTTGTTAACCCTGGCTGCAAGAGCTCAAGCTCTCAGGATGAACTTTCACGGCTCCCACACTCACGAGTGGACTGAGCTGTGCGGAGACTTGGTTTTGTGGCACAGACGAACCACAGTGACTGTAGGTAAGACTTTTCTATGTGACGGGGGAAGTTCAAAGGAATATATATTCAGCAGATTGGGCTCTTTAGAAATCTGTAGTTTTGGTGGAATGTATTGCCAACGATCAGAGTTTTACCACAACGTACTGCTGTACAACTTTGCCGAAGAGAGGCGTTATGTCTGTAAATGGTTGGGCTTCAGGGTTTGAGGAAAGCTTACACAACAAGCCTTTTCCTTTGTTAGGATCAAGCGTACATGAGGCTTTGTCTTGCTGAGATCAGCATGTGTCCACTAACGTTTCAACATGGTTTTCCTCTCTTGAGAGCGTCTGAAAATCGGTAACCTTCTCAGCTGTGGTCAGAGCCCAGTGTCTTCATGTGTCTCTTGTATCATCCCTCAATGGCATGTTGGCCCAGTTAAACAGGCGACATTCATCAACATCTTAATGAGACATTTTCCATCCATTGTTCCCCAGTTTGGAGAAGTCCTCTCTTTATCGACACAGGGGGTACCATCAGTGTCCTTGGTTAATTAACTGTTTACTCTCCCTGTTGGCAACGCAGCTAATTATGCCTAATTAACATTGGACATTAACATTGGACAAAGGCTTGGCTTTAATCTCGCTGGTGAGGGAACACACGGCCTAATTGGGGTCTATCAGAAAATCCACACAGTTTGATGCTTTCAACAGCCTGGGGCTATCCCGCTAAACTCGTGAGTCCGTGGTAATAAATGGATGGTGCCCATATGGATGAGGGGATGGAGGGAGGGATGAAGTCATTTGAGTGTGGATGCTTAAGGTTTTCACTCAGGCAATCTCCTTTTAAGAGCCTTGTGGACTGCAATGTTTCAACCCTTATACATTCGATTTCTTCACGTCGGTTCTTAATATTAGCGCCTTACAGCTGGGCAGCGTTTTCTACCGTTACCTGGTTTTGTAGTTTTGCACTGTAGTTGTGGGTGTGTTCAGTCGGTTTCGCTCTCTGGTCTATTTATGTCGAAACAGACCTGAGTGTTTCCAAACTGCTCCCACGTTTCCTTTGTGCTTTGTATCGCCATCACAGCCTTGCATCCCTCTTCATCTGTCTGTCAGACAGTTCTGGGGCCCTTGCTACGATACACTGAGGCTGAAACTCAGTCTCTCAGACACCTAGGTGCTGCTCCTAGATTCCTCAACACAAAGTACCGGGTGCCGCATCACAGAGTTTGCGTGTTTTGATATTCCGATTGTTACTTTTCGCTTGTGGGGCCAACTTGCATTGAAAGACAGTACAGTCGATGGTCTTTGTTGAGATATTCGTATTCATCCTTGTCCCACGAGAGCTCCTGAGATATGTGGCTTCATACTGTTTTACTGTGATTGACACCTGGGGTGGAATTGAATTATTCATAGTTTAGGCTAAAATATCCACTTTGGGTTGTGATTTGGAATACATAATGTTGATCTAGAGGGTCTCTAAATACTATTACCAACAATATTGGTAGCATTTCGTGATTATATGGCCTTGTTTTATTAAACTTGGGGATCTATCAGATGGGTTCAATAAAACAATTGGGAGTTTTTGCCGGTTTAGATCAAAGAAAAAGGCACATTTGAAGATGCCGTCTAAAGATGGGTGTGTTAACGAGTTGTCATGATTGCATTTCAGGAACGAGTCCTCAAGACAGCCCTAGAAACTTCTCTCCCAGTGCCTCTGCTCACTTTTCATTTGCACGCAGGTAAGAACAATGTGGATATCCTGTTCCCCCCCTTTTCAACTTCAGAAACCATCCAACCGTGCCACTTTAAAGAGGAGTTATTCTTGAGAAGTTGTCTGCTTTTATTGTGTGTAGCTGTTGGCCAACGTTTTGACAGGTCTTATGAACATTTGAAACAGAAGTGGGCTTCTTTTTTTACCGCTTGTCCTCAAAGGCTTTTCAAAGTGACAGTGTTGCGTTTTTAAACAGCTTGTCATCGTTTTTACCAAAAAGCCTAAGCGATAATTTATTTTAAAACCTCAGCATTGATTAATTTGCATGTTTTTGCTGTTGTGATTCACAGTCATTACCACAGAGCAGACAGGTAAATTAATATTGAACCCCTCTGCTCATCTTCTTACTCATGAATCAATAGTTCAATTTCCATTCCTCTCCCAGACATGTACACATCAGCTGCCTAATCCCCTATAATCCTATGTGCGTCTATGCTGCATCATACAGTATTTATTAGTACTGTATATGTCTAACAACTTTCATCGTTCATTTTGATGTTTATCCTTGTACTCTGATTAAGATTCAGAGCATAGATTCTCCTTGGTGTGTGATTGGCAAACTAAAACCAGATGTCACTATTTACCCAGTCAGAACACTGAAAATATATATTTTTGAAAATAAAAATGGATTAATACTGCCCTTAGTTCACCTCTCGACAAACACTTTAAAGTTTGTTTGATTTTACCATACCGATGAAGTCTGTGAACGGCATTCATCGGTAATCATTCTCATCGTAATGACTTGGCACTGTGCACCTCTGGTCTTTCAGTTCCCATCTTGCTTTGTACGTTGCGCCACTTGAATGTCGCTTTAGATAAAAGCATCTGCTACGTTCATAATTACAAAAAAAAACGTAATTGGCGCCGGCTATTCATGCTTTTCTTGGTGGATCCGCCATGCTGACGGTAGCCTTGATGCCCTGTGGTCTGTGTTGTCTTCCAGGACTGATGGACGGCGTTGGTCCCTGGCCTCCCTCCCCTCCTCTGGCTATGGCACCAACACACCCAGCTCCACCATCTCTGTACGTGGCCTTGGCTCCCACACTCACGCTAGCACACACGCCCTGACAAACACTACTACACAAACCATTATCAACCAAGGAGAGTTCAGTCACACCACTTAGTGGCACGTGATTGGACAAAATTATATTTTATGTTGTCATCTTATATATATGTATAGTACGTGTGTGTATGATATGTTGTTATAAAATAGGTGTATTCGTATCAGTAAGTAAGTAAAATATCATGAATTTCCAAGTCCCACTTGGACTTGGTCATTAGTCATTAGCCATTGGCGATGGCAGCTCTGCATGTTAAGTCTGGAGCTTTGGAGAGGCCAGTGAACAGATGCTCATCTGAAGTGAGGCTGAGACCACCACAAACTGCTTCTGGGGGGGCAGCACATTGGTTTGGAAGTAAATATGGCCTTAACACAAGGCTAGTACACACACATGCAGACAGACACACACACAGACACACACACACACTTCAGAATGAGAGACAGGAGATGGACTGGCCCAGAGGCACCTGCCAGGCTTATAAGCTCTAGTGTTCATTGGCATTACAGGTTTTCAGTGAGCACAATCAATTTGATAGCTTTTTTGCATGATGGGGGGGAAAAAGGCTTTTGATAAACCGTTTTAAAAAGTATTTGTATATGTAGATTGCAAAAATGATAAAAAATAACAATAATTAAATGAGTCTGTCGTTAGATAACTCACGATAGACTTATAATAGAATTGGAATTGTGACCACCAATTGTGACCACCGCTGCTTTGTGTGATCAAATAAAAATAAATACATAAATAATAATGCAGTCTGCAACATCAGTGAAGATATGAATCACAAACAATTCACCGCAACACAGAAATGAAAGAGTTAGGCGCACGTCTTCCCTTTTTCCTCCTTTTTTTCTTTTCTTGTTCAATGTATATTCATTTCATTTCCAGTCGTCCTGTTCATCACAGGAGAAGCTCCATCAGCTGCCCTATCAGCCCACCCCGGACGAGCTGCACTTCCTGTCTAAGCACTTCTGCACGGAGAGCATCACCGGGGACGACTGCAGGAGAGTCACGCCCATGCGGCCACGCTCCCGCAGCCTCAGGTGAGGGGGCGGGGACGGGAGGAGGAAGAGGAGGGGGAGGTCGCAGGGAGTGGTTGTTTGAACAGGGGGTCAAATGACCCGCCCTCAGCGAAACACTGCCGTGGCCCTTCTTTTAAGATGCTAGCTGGCATTTAGCTTTAGGGATGTTAACTGGAGAGATTGTTCCTGACTTTTCAGCCCTGGAAGATCCCCTTCATGCTGTGACCATGAGATTATCATGATGAACCACGTATACAAGGAACGTTTCCCTAAGGTGAGTCTGGTCAGGAGGAACGCAGTATATCCACAGATCTACTTGTCTAACCCTGTAATCCTGTCCCATGGTTGGGGTCAGTGGCTGGAGGTACCTTACCTGTTTACCCCCTCGTCCCCCATCCCCCGGTTCCTCGTCCTCCAGGCCACGGCCCAGATGGAGGAGAGGATCCAGGAGATCATCCAGAGCAGTTCTCCGGAGAGCGTCCTTCCCCTGGCGGACGGCGTCCTGGGCTTTGCCCACCACCAGATCATCGAGCTGGCTAGAGACTGTCTGGAGAAGAGCCGGCTGGGACATATCACGTCACGTTATTTCTGCGAGCTCACTGACAAACTGGAGAGGCTTTTTCAGGAGGTGGGTGTTTGTTATTCACAAGTTAAACTAACTCATTCGTTATCTAAGAAGTTTTACCTGAGGTTATAAATACTGACCTTTGATATTACGCATATTCATGTAAACATGAATCTTGTAAAAGCCTAATTGCCTATGAAGTGACACTTCTTACAAGCTCCTGGATCTTAAGTGGAACCTAACCCGTTGCTGCAACCTCAGACCATACGCCCCTGATCCGGCTCCCAGTCCCGTGTGAAATGTTGAAGGTGTGTGTTGTGTTGGCCCGTGTCGTCCCTGTGTAGTCCACGGAGAGGTCTGAGAGCCAGGAGGTGGCCTTCATCAAAGAGCTGGTGAAGAAGATCCTCATCGTCATCGCCCGGCCAGCGCGCCTGCTGGAATGCCTGGTATGTCTCACCTGGGTGTTTGGTCTGAGCTGATTGGGAAGAGAGAGAGAGGGGAGGGAGGAAGAGAGAAGGGGGGAGGAAGAGAGAGAGAGGGGAGGGAGAGAGGGGGGGAGGAAGAGAGAGAGAGGGGTGGTGGAAGAGAGAGAGCGGGGGAGGAAAAGAGAGAGGGGGAGGAAGAGAGAGGGGGAGGGAGAGAGAGAGAGGGGGGGAGGAAGAGAGAGAGAGGGGGAGGAAGAGAGAGCCAGGGAGGAAGAGAAAGGGCAAGGAACACAGAGAGAAAGAGAGAGGGGGAAGATGAGACGGGTTAGACCTAGAGATCTTCTTTAACAGGATACACGACACAGAACCATGTTAAACCAAGCACTTCCTTATATCAATTTATGTTTGCTGTATGTGTGTGCGTGTGCGTGTACGTGTGTAGGAGTTTGACCCAGAGGAGTTCTATCATCTTCTGGAAGCTGCCGAGGGCCACGCCAAGGAGGGCCAGGGCATCAAGACTGACATCCCCCGCTACATCATCAGCCAGCTAGGCCTGACCCGAGACCCTCTGGAGGGTAGGCATCCACTCCTACACCTCCTCTCCTGTTAGCTGTCAGTTTCAAAAGCTTCACTGATGAGTGTGCGTACCCATGTGGGCTTCGGCTTTAGCGCTACGACGTTGGTTCGAATCCCGCCCCTTAAAGCATACCTTCCCTTCCTTTTTAAAATCCTTTTAAGCCTTTTCTGTCACATTTTACTTACAAACCATCCAATCAACATAAAACAGTACCCGAAAAAAATAGGTAAATGCAAATATATATATATATATATTTATTTTAAGATTACGCTATTACTCTCTGAATCATAACCCGCTGTAAATTCAGGTGTATTCTTTGTTTGCACCATTGATATGCTGATTTTCCGCGAGACAACAGCTGTGAAACCAGTGTATCCAGCGTTTTCAAAAAGCTTTATAGATAGATGTAACACAATCTATTTATGGTTCCTTCATCGTGTGTCTAAGTCAAGTTGAGGGATTGGCAATCGTTGATCAAATTATAATTAACTTTTTCACACTGGAATCCTCATGAAAGTTCTCGATATAACAAAAATACGAGCAAAATTCTGACACAGATAATGGGTCTAATTAAAGGCTTTTAGATATTAGATTCCTCATTTACAGCATTGCTAGAGCCGAAAATCACTACACTTGTCTTTCAGTTTTATAAAACCTCTTGCTAGGTTGAAACTAAAAGTGTGCCGGTTATTGTACCAATACTGCATTAAATGGTACCTGGTACAAATTATGCCCTAAAATCTCATGTAGTGTATTGTGTTTTAAAAGGGTGCGAGACAAAGAGGAGTGAAGTAACATACTGTTTGGAGCAGACTGCTCATAATGACCCTCTGTCTCCTGATTCAGACATCCATTAGCACTAATTAGAAAGGAATGGCCTCCCCACAGACTTGAAGGAGAGATCCAGAACACACACACAGACACACAAACACGCATGTACAAAATCACACACACACACCCTGGCTGAGTAGAAGCTCCTCTTCAAACCGCCTCCCCTCCCCTCCCACGGGGGTCTCCCCCCGCTCGTCCTGCCCAGCGCCTGGGGGGCCGAGGGCTTCTGCCCAGGGATGGACAGATGTTACACGGCCTAGCGAATGTGTTTAGGGTCTCCGCAGAGAGGCTGCCACGACGCTGCTGTTATACTGCCTTCTGCTGTGCGTACGTCACTGATGAGAGCTCACGCGCACACACACTAATGCATACGTTTACACACACACACAAACGCATCAATTACACAAACACACACATATACATACTCGTACACACACACACACACGTGTATGCTTACACACAAACAGAAACGCATACTCATACACACAAACACATACGCTTACACACACACACACAAACACATACTGGCGCACACACACACAAACACATGCAGTTACACACACAGGCATACATACACACATGCGTGTTGTCCTGGAGTTGCAGTTTTCTAGATGGCTGAACCAACATGTGTTGGTGTTGCCACTTCTGATTTCTGGCTCATTTCCTCTCGTTTAGGATTTCCTGCAGTCAGCGTCTCCCAGCGAGTGTATACAGTCAGCAGACGTCTGTTTTTAAGTGCTAAAGTGTAAAGCTAATATGTGTCGTTAGTGCTGTCTACTGCCTTTAGGCCTGGAGGTGGAAGGACGTTTCAATCCAGGGCAAATGGTTGAAAAGGAGTTCAGAAAACTCTAATGGCTCTTTTGAACCAAGCCTACCTGAACTAAATAGTAAAAAAAAAAAAGAAGAAAAATTTGAAACGTATTTTAAGAATTCACCTCACTGACGTCCATCTTTCATTTGTAGAAATAGCCCAGCTAACCAGCTACGACAGCGGCATCGCCCAGACCCCAGAGACCGATGACTCTGTAAGTACCACCGGCTATTCCACCAGACTTGCCGTCAGGTTACTGACGAGAAAACACATCTGAGAGGGAAAACGGCAGATTGCCGCAGTCCCGCTTCTGCGGCTTCCTTCACGCGGTGACGTCTCGTCTCCATGCTCACACCCCCCCCCCCCCCCCCACCCCCTCTGCTCTCCTTCCTCCAGTCCCACAGCCTGAGTGCATCGCTGCAATCCAGACGAAAGCCCTGCGAAATAGACTTCGAGATGACCAAGCTCATCAGCAACGGAGCCTACGGGTGAGATCATCTCTCTCCGCAACAGACAAGACTCCACCAGAGGCTGAGAGAGAGAGAGGACCGTCTCTGGTCAATTCCAACTCCATTTCAGTTGCTGTACCTTCCAGGGCTTCAATACGATCCGCCGTTCGAATTCAAATCAAAGACATCCTCCACTCGCATTTTCCAGTTTCCATATTCCTCTTCAGTTCTGTAATCGACCGGAATATGAATACGACGGTAGACAGACCTTAGATTACTTTTAAAACACACCCATCTAAATTCCTCCCGGCTAGTTCGGCACACGGTAGCCCCGTTAACCCGTTGGAAGTAACGGTAATGATAACCGTGGTGAGCCAGCGGTCTGGGTGACGGTACGGTGTATTCTCCCCTCAGAGCGGTGTATCTGGTGAGGCACAAGGAGACAAAGCAGCGCTTCGCCATGAAGAAGATCAACAAGCAGAACCTGATCCTGAGGAACCAGATCCAGCAGGCCTTTGTGGAGCGAGACATCCTCACCTTCGCGGAGAACCCCTTCGTGGTCTCCATGTTCTGCTCCTTCGAGACGCGCAGACACCTCTGCATGGTCATGGAGTACGTGGAAGGTGAGGACATCCCGAACCGGAACGTTCTGATAGGATCTTGTGTAGAAATGTAACTGCGCAAGATGATAATGGGGTTGTTTTGGTTGGACCTGAAGATTGACAAGATTGAACTGATGAGGCTGGTTTTTGGTAGGGGGGGAGAGGAAGATGGGTAGAGGGAGAGAGGGAGAGAGGTTAAGGAGTCGGTACTGACTGATTGAATGGGCAAATAGGAGAAAGAATAGATGTGGAATTCCCCCGGCAGTTGTCAGAACAGCTCAGTGAAGTGAAAACTTCATGCCTGTATCTCTGTGTGTGTGTGTGTGTGTGTGCACGTGTGTGTGTGTTTGCAGGAGGAGACTGCGCCACCCTGCTGAAGAACATGGGCCCTTTGCCTGTGGACATGGCCCGGATGTACTTTGCTGAGACGGTCTTGGCCCTGGAGTACCTGCACAACTACGGCATCGTCCACAGGGACCTCAAACCGGACAAGTACGTCTCCATGGAAACATATGGAACACTTACCACCTCACCGTGATCCCTTGACTAAGACGATGCCATATATATATACTCACCCAGACCTGTTGTCGTATTATTAACTTGAATTTCAACACAAACTTAGAAGCAGGTTTGTCTCAAGCAAGATCTAGTTGTAAACATCATCTCCCGTCATCTTTTGTCCCTGTGTGCAGCTTGCTGGTGACGTCCATGGGCCACATCAAACTGACAGACTTTGGACTCTCCAAGGTGGGCTTGATGAACATGACCACCAACCTCTACGAGGGACACATTGAGAAGGACGCCAGGGAGTTCTCAGACAAGCAGGTACGTCAGAACCAGAGGGTCTGTACCTGGTTGTTTGTTTGGAGACTGTAACGTTTGGGTGTGGATGCTGAACCGTGTTGTGCTCTGGTCCAGGTGTGTGGTACGCCTGAGTACATCGCCCCAGAGGTGATCCTGCGGCAGGGCTACGGCAAGCCGGTGGACTGGTGGGCCATGGGCATCATCCTGTACGAGTTCCTGGTGGGATGCGTGCCCTTTTTTGGAGACACGCCTGAGGAGCTGTTCGGACAGGTCATCAGCGGTCAGTAGCTCTCCTCTCTTCCTCATTTAAGACACGAACGAGCAGGCGAGACAGAAGGACGTGCTATCCAAGGGGCAATTCACCCCCCTCCGATCCGAGCTTTCGCTCCGCAAACAGGTCGAAGGCTCCGTTTTTTTAACGGTTTTTTTCCACCCTTCGACATCTGGCGTGCGTAGTCGTGACGAGCGGACGGGGACCCATCCGCGGGGCTCATTTCACTGCGCGTTAGGAAGATCAGCGATGAGTGACTCGCTGGAATGACTGCGGTGGTGATCGTTGTCATTTGTCTGAGATCAAAGCCTTGGGGAGTTCCCCTTTATCAGGCGCAGGTAGACCTGCTCAGCAGATGTCATGCTGGAGCTGAGCCACGCGGTTCACGCAACAGCAACACTGCTCCTTGCCTGTCTGGAACAATCTAGCGGCCAAGCTTCAGCCATCCAGTCATCTCAGAGGAACGGGAGGTGGCATGAATCGCTGGTGCGTTTGGCTCGTTCCGCGGATAAATGGCTGTTTTTTCCAGCCAGTCTGTACCGAGGCCCCTGCAGGGCGAGAGGGCTCCTAGCCGAGCAGCCAGGAGCACCGGCTCCCTCGACCGTGGAGATGAGTGGCGTGCCAGTGCGAATACGCTGGTCTCTCCATCACACCAGGCCAAGGGGACCCAGTGTTAATTAAAGGGGGGCTGGAACGCACCGCCAACATGCGGCTATGGCCCGGGGCTGCCTGTGCATATTCATGCCCCTCTGTAAACATGTGATTAAGATGAGAGACCCACAGGAGGTGTGGAGATGAGGGCGGCACAATCTGCCAGTACGAGGTGGCGAGTTGAGCTTTCCATCCATCCACGCTGGTGAACTACTTTCACAGTGCTGCGGCTTCGGAAAAAAAAAACTGCAGATCCACATGTTTAGTTTATACCTTTTTAATGGGTCTTTCGAGACGGTGCAGAATGCGTCTGTCTGCGCCAGACAGACGGGTGATTTCCATGTGTCGTTCTCGAGGCGATAGGTGAAGGTTGCTAATTTAGAATGTGAATAAACATTAGTACCGTGTGCCACAAGCGCTTAGAGGGTCACATGGGCACACAAGTGCACGTTTATGCCTTTACCAGCAAATCATCCAGCTAAAACGTACATGTATGAATCAAAAAGGAAAAGAGAGAGGAAGAGAGAGAGAGAGCGAGGAAGAGATGTTTCAAAGTCCTGCACTGTAGTTGTGTGTGTGTGTGTTTGTGTGTATGGGTTGTTGAGTGTGTGTTCTGTGTGTTTCCAGATGAGATCAACTGGCCAGAGGGGGAGGAGGCTCCACCTGTGGACGCACAGGAGCTCATCACCCTGCTGCTCCGACAGAACCCTCTGGAGAGGATGGGCACCGGTACCAACAAGCACACGCACACAGCCGCACATACACACGGGCACAGACACACACACACTCACACACACACGCGCGCAGACACACAGGCACAGACACATACATGCTCACACACACACACACAGGCATAGACACACACATGCTCACACACAAACACAGGCACAGACACACACACGCTCACACACACACACACACAGGCACAGACACGCACATGCTCATCCTTTCCCTGTGACCTAAGAACTCCACAGCTAGCCAACATAGCTTACAGTTCTGACCCTGTTGCCTAGTTACACCTGGTCAGGCAGAGTACTGTATGATGCTATAAATCCCTTCTGCGACTGTTAGAGCCACCTCAGCATAGTCCATTACTCATCCTGCAACAGGGGGACAAATGGGGTCAGTCACTAGGCCAACGCTTTATCAACCGCTTGATCAATTACAATCATTTCCTGGCCCGACTCGCATACTGTGCTGCGGAGTCGCCCTGCACAAGGTTAGGCTTCATCAGAGTCCGTAGAGCCAGACCACCGACCCTGACCCTCTGACGGCCCGCGGTCCGTCTCTCCACTGCAGCTGCGGAGGCTTTCTCTCACAACCACCTGCTTTATCTGAACTGGCCCCTAACCAGGGCGCCTCTCAGCGCCTCCCTGCACTCCTCCACAAAGGTCACCGGCAGGAAATTGCCCTGCATAATTGATGGCGGTGATATCACTCTTGGATGAGGGCCAAGCGGGGGCGATGGTGGTGAGGCGGGAGGGGTGGGGGGAGTAAAGAAAAACATAGCGTCCGCATTTCTTCCTGTCTGTGTCTCCTGTCCAATGTCAACCGCTGTCTTGGCCCGCTGTTGGGTGTGAGCGCGGAGGCACGCCGGTGTCCTTGCGTAACGCAGGCTAGCGCGGGCTAACGAAGGCTAGCGCAGGCTAACGAAGGCTAGCGCAGGCTAGCGAAGGCTAGCGCAGGCTAACGAAGGCTAGCGCAGGCTAACGCAGGCTAGCGCAGGCTAACGAAGGCTAGCGCAGGCCAACGAAGGCTAGCGTGGGCTAACGAAGGCTAGCGCAGGTGTGTGATGTGTGTTTTGTTGGGCTTTGTTTGTGTTCACGCAGGCGGGGCTGTGGAGGTGAAGCACCACCAGTTTTTCCACAACCTGGACTGGAACAGCCTACTGAGGCAGAAGGCCGAGTTCATCCCTCAGTTGGAGTCCGAGGACGACACCAGCTACTTCGACAGTGAGTCCTCGGTCCTCCCCTATGTCACCCCAAACCGTTTTCTCTACGCCCCAACAGTGGGTTTGATATCGATTTAGTATCTGTTTTTAGAATGAATTCAATAAGATAAAGGGGAAGAAATTGAAGATAAAAATGTATATAAACAGGACACGTAGTAAAATCATACCATTTATAGTAATGCAGTAAAATAAGCTAAGAATGATCGCAAAATCAGCTAAAATTGTCCAAGGATAAAACTATGTTGAGACTCACACACCCATCCATCACATTCAACTCTTGCACAGCTCCCTAAAATCTTTTTCCGTTTTGAAAGAGAATCCTTTTTGTTCTCCCCAGCTCGTTCTGAGAGATACCATCACCTGGAGACGGAGGAGGAGGATACCAACGAGGAAGACTTCAACGTAGAGCTGCGCCAGTTCTCCTCCTGCTCACACAGATTCTCCAAGGTGAGTTTGTTCTCATGTGATCTACTGTTCTCTCTCTCCCCCGCTAACTTGGTGTCTCTCCTGCTCTCTCTCTCTTCCACTCACTCTCTCTGTCCCACTATCTCTGTCTCTCTCCTGCTCTCTCTCTCTCTCTCTCTCTTCCACTTACTCTCTCTGTCCCACTATCTCTCTGTCTCTCTCCTGCTCTCTCTCTCTCTCTTCCACTCACTCTCTCTGTCCCACTATCTCTCTGTCTCTCTCCTGCTCTCACTCTCTCTTCCACTTTCTCTGTCCCCCTATCTCTCCCTGTCTCTCTACTGCTCTCTCTCCCTCTTCCACTCACTCTCTGTCCCACTATCTCTCTCTGCCTCTCTCCTGCTCTCCCTCTCGTTCTCTCCCTTGCTCTCTCTCCATCTCTTTCTATCTTCAGTCTCTGGGGAACAATGCATGTTATTACAGTAACATTGTCACTGCCAATCACTGACTGAATATTCAAATTCTTTGAATTTGTTGCCGTCTCCTGAAAATGTGTTCAGTTCGCAAGCATCATCTGGCAGGTTTCTCATGAGAGCCTACACAGACGTTTTAGTATTTCATATGGAAATGCGGCCCAGAAATCCCTCTCTCCCTCTCCCCCCTACAGCATGTAATGTAGATCTAGGCTTTGCATAAATTTTCCGCTTCGAATCAGCTCGATTTCCATTGAATGAAGAAACACAACATAGACACACATTCTCGCACGCATTGTTGTGCTGCATTGCAGCAAGGCTCTCTAGTCAAAGCAGCGATGCCCAGTACAGTCCCCAGCTCTGCCAAGGCAGCGCGGCCACGTCTTTTGAAGAACATTGCAGCGATAGAGCTTCCTATCCAGCTTGACCTTCCTTCAGATGTTGCGAGTTCACAGCCAGAATCGCACTTTATTCAGGCCACACCACATTTTCAATAACACAATTTAGCTAATTTGGCTGTGTGAACGCAGCTTCGCTGTCTTGAACGCTCGACTGTCCTGTCGTGGCGGGACACCAGGCCGCGCGTGGCCTCAGGTGTGTCCAGGCTCGAGCTGTCTGACCTGGCGCTGTGTCTCTGCGTGCTGCTCAGGTGTACAGCAGTTTGGACCTGTCCCGAGGACAGCTGGAGGAGAAGGGCGAGGCTGAGGAGAAGAAGAGCGAGAGCCCGCTGACTGTGGACTCCCCCAGCTGGACGCCAGACTTCCCTGAAATGTACGACGCGCATCGTCGCAGTCACAGACGACAACTTGACATTACTTTTTTTGCATCAATATTCTCTTAGATATATACTGTATATTTTTAGTTGTTGTCTCTATTTGTTAGGCAGGATAAAAGTGCATCGTTGAGAACATTTGTTCAGTCCTTTCATTGAGTTATTTCAAAAAGCATTTTTGCTTCGCTTACGGCTACAGTTACGGCTGTAACTTTTACACAGTACCGAATGATGCTTAACTTCTCTCCTCTCAAAATACACCAAGCTGAATGTGGTTCTGTGTCCTCCCAGGCCCTCCCTGTCCCACTCCTCCGACACAGAGAGCCCCTGCCTGGGGCCCGGCCCTTGCTCAGGACAGGTCCCCAAGTTTGCCATCTCGGCCGAGAGCGAGGAGGGAGACGAGTCGACCGGTTCTCAGGACCACAGCAAGGCGGCCTTCTCCATCGGAGAGCTGCCCCAGGACGAGCCAGACGCCACCACCCCCGGCAGCACTCACAGCGGGGCCACGCTCTCCGGTACGATGGGCCCCCGGGAGTCAGGGCGTCAGCACATTAGTGAAAGAGTTTACCTATATATTCAAATAGAGTTGTTCATTTGTGCTCCCCCCCCCCAATTTTGAGAATCTGAGAATTGACGGCCATCTTTGTGTTGTTTGTCTTGTTCCTTCCCCTCATAATCGTCTGGGATCACCAGGCAGCTTCTCTGAGCTCCTGGATCAGCTGCCGTCCAGGGGGGAGGGGGTTGATAGCCCCGACGGCTCCTCATCCAAACCTTCTGCCGAGTCCCAGTCTGGCACTCTGCGCCCAGACAGGGCGTGGGCCAAGCAGGGGCCCGGAGACAAGCAGGGGGCTGGGGCCAAGGTACCCAAGTCTGTCTCGGCTAGTGCCCTCTCCCTCATGATCCCAGGAGGTAAACACATTTTCTTTCCTTCTCTCTTTCTCCTTCCCTCTCTATGTATTATTGCTTTCTCTCTCTCTCCCTCTCTCTCTCTCTCTCTCTCTCTCTCCCTGTGTATTTGGCTGACACAATCGCAGACACGCAAACTGTATTTTCAGACAGATTATACGCAGACAGACACACAAATGCCTGTGTGATCCAAGAAGGTTGGAGGAGAGTTTGAGGAGGGGGGGGTTGACTGGTGCTAGAGTTAGGACAGGCACAGAATTCGAATTAAAGCAATGGACTTAGGGAGGGGAGCGTGAAAGAGATGAAAGCGCTGTATAGATCTGTGTGAAATCGACCCAGCGGGACACCCGCTGTGAGCTCCATTTCATGGAGGGGCTGCGAGCGGCTAGCCCAGGAGCAGAGCCTCAAACTGGGGGAGCAGACAGAGAGAGATGGCCCCACCCTGTCAGGGAGGGGGCCAATCCCATTGGTCTCAGCCGCAGCAGGGGGCAGAATGAGGTCAGCTCGCCCTGCCTTCACAAGAGCTGGCTGGAGACTGAGAGCGGGGCTATTGAAGGTCAGCCCCATGATGTTACTGTACCCGCTGGGGAGGTAGATTTTCACTGCTCGATGCTCACTGCTGTGAAGCTGTAGATGGAAGGTTATTATACCAAATAATATAGCTGCTATCGATTTCTAATAAACGTCCGACTGAAAACCAGACTGATGTTTTCTGAAATATGTCCTGCTAAATTGTTTTCTAATACACTGCATGCCACACTAATTAAATATCTGGCCAAGCATTGATTCTGATGATATTAGTCCTCAGTTGTTTTGATGCTTCAGCAACATCCACCTCTTCTTATTTCAGATGTATTTGGGGTGTCCCCTCTGGCCAGCCCCATATCTCCGTACTCCCTCTCCTCTGACCCCTCCTCCCGAGACTCCTCCCCCAGCCGGGACTCCTCCCTCTCTGCCGTCAGCCCTCGGCAACCGGTCGTCATCCACAGCTCAGGGAAGAAGTTCGGCTTCACGCTGAGGGCCATCCGGGTGTACGCGTGCGACAGCGACATGTACACCGTGTACCACATGGTCTGGGTAAGAACCGCCTCAGTTAGTAGTCGCACTTGTGAGGGGGGGAGGGGGGGGAAGAGTCCTGAAACTTGATAATGTTGTCGATGACGTGTGATTTCTTTACAATTTTCTTTTCTTCCAGAATGTGGAAGATGGTGGTTCTGCTCACAAGGCCGGGCTGAGGGCCGGTGACCTCATCACGCACGTGAACGGAGAGCCGGTTAACGGCCTGGTCCACACAGAGGTGGTGGAGCTCCTTCTGAAGGTGGGCCAACGTTTGCTGACGTTCACATTACCGAACCGCATGACGTGCGCTGGCGTTGGGATGTTGTTAGACTTTAGAACACGCTACAACTAGGGCTAGCGGGGTGACGTCTATGGAGGCAGGAGCTACTGCATTTGTTTCTCACTCTCTTTTTCTCTCCCTCTCTCTCTCTCTCTCTCTCTCTCTCTCTCCGTCTTTCTATCTCTCTCTCCCACTCTCTCCGTCTGTCCCTCTCTCGCTCTGTCTCTCTTTCGCTCTCTGTTTCTCCCTCTATCCTCACCTCTCTCTCTCGCCCTCTCTCCCTCTCTATCTCAGAGTGGCAGCAAGGTGACCATCTCCACGACCCCATTTGAGAACACGTCCATCAAGACCGGTCCTGCCCGGAGGAACAGCTACAGGAGCAAGATGATCCGACGCACCAAGAAACCCAAGAAGGAGAAAACCCAAGAAAGGCAAGAACTCATTCAAGGTTTTCTCTCCTGGACAACATGTGATTCTAGGTTATTCTTGTTATGCAGTACATGGTACAACCACAAGGGGTAGCTGTGGTTCTTCATACCAGCACTAAAATATGTGCCATTTAAAATCTACAGCACAGGGTGATTCTCCATTCACCACCTGCGACATAAAATACATTATTCAACTCAGCTTGACTTTCATGGTTCGGTTCTGTGAATGTTTACGGCGCAGTTGCCGTTGTGGTGTGTACCTATGGGTGTACTGACTTGGGAGTGATGGTTATGTTTCCCAGGCGACGGTCGGTGTTCCGGCGCTTCGCCATGCAGCCTTCGCCCCTGCTCCACACCAGCCGCAGTTTCTCCTCCCTCAACCGCTCGTTGTCGTCCGGAGAGAGCCTACCTGGCTCCCCCACCCACAGCCTGTCCCCCCGCTCCCCCACCACCGCCTTCCGACCCGCGCCCGACTTCAACCAGTCAGGTGAGGCAGGCCCGCTTGTAACTTCTCACATTTACAGCTCTTATCGCAGGGCATCTGGGTTCAAAGGTCAACACCTCTCGTCTAGTCCGTCCAATAAAGCATGAAAAAAGCCCAACCGATGTGTATATAACAGTAAAGAGTCTTATTTCAAATTTCAAATGTGTTCTTCTGTGGTTTGGATGTTCCAGGTGGCACGTCCTCCCAGAGCAGCTCTCCCAGCTCCAGCGCCCCCAACTCCCCCGCCGGCTCGGGGCACATCCGCCCCAGCACCCTGCACGGCCTGGGCCCCAAGCTCACCAGCCAGAGGCTCCGCCGCAAGTCCGCCGGCAGCATCCCTCTCTCCCCGCTGGCCCGCACGCCCTCCCCCACCCCTCAGCCCACCTCGCCCCAGCGCTCACCCTCGCCCCTCCTCAGCGGCCATGCCGTGTGCATGGCCAAGACCAGTCAGGCTTTCCCGGCTAAGATGCACTCCCCCCCCACCATCGTGCGTCACATGGTGCGGCCCAAGAGCGCCGAGCCGCCACGCTCGCCTCTCCTTAAGAGGGTCCAGTCGGAGGAGAAGCTGTCACCCTCCTATACTAGTGACAGGAAGCACCTGTGTTCCCGGAAGCACAGCCTGGAGGTGACCCAGGAGGAAGCCCAAGGAGAGGAGCAGCGAGGTGGGGAGAGGGACCTCCACACCCTACACAGCGTGGAGGAGACCCATTGCGAACCCCCAGCCATCACCCGCGTCCGGCCTGCCGAACAGGGCTGCCTGAAGCGGCCCGTTGGCCGCAAAGTGGGCCGCCAGGAGTCCCTGGAGGAGCTGGATAAGGAGAAGCTGAAAGCCAAGGTGGTGGTGAAGAGGCACGACTGGTCGGACAGAAGGGAGTCTCTGCAGAAGCAGGACTCCCAGCACGATTCCGAAGCCTCCTGCTCCGCCTGCGGGGACGACAAGGAGAAAAGCCTTCATCCAGGCCGATCACACAGCAACTGCAACCCTGAGTCGGCCCCTCTGGAGGGCAAAGCTGCTGGCTCCACCCTCAAGGATGTGCTGTACAAGAAACTGAACACCCGTGCCTGTGAGGGCGTCCCTGAACCAGCAGGGGGAAGCAGCTGTGACCCAGCCTCCCACCACGGCGAGGGCTTAGCCAGGTCACCTCTCTGCTCCATCCACCCCGACTGGCCCATGTCTCGGAACAGCAAGGAGCCAGGAAAAGCAGACAGACTGGACTTTAAAGCCCCCAACATGGAGTTCACCCGGAAGAGACAGTCGTTCGACGACCGCGACGACTGCATGTGCCGCCTCTCCCCCGGTCTCCACGACAGCCACCACTTTGGCTCCACGCGCTCCAAAAGCCTGCAGCTGGACTCGGCTCTGGTTTTAGACCACGTCAAGGGAGGGTTAGGCGGCGTCCACTCCAGCCCCGAGGGCCTGTCCCCCAAGCTGTTCCCCGGGAGGGGGGAGAGCGCTGTGGAGAAGCTCCAGCTCATCTCCTCCTCCTCTGAGGGCCCTCTCCGGAAGACCTCCTCAGAGTACAAGCTGGAGGGCCGCCTTGTCTCCTCCCTCAAGCCCCTGGAGGGCACCCTGGACATCGGCCTGCTGTCCGGCCCCAGAGCCTCCAAGACAGACACCTGCCTGTCCAAGATGGCCGACGGCTTGCATGACGGCGCGTTTGTGAGCCCCCCGGTGTGGTTGCAGAGCCCCACGGAGAGACACTCTCCTTCCCTCCAGCCCAAACTAGCCGACAAGCAGAAGGCCTCGCCGATGACCTCATCTCCCCCTAGAGTCCCAGCGTCTCTCACCTCCCTGCTTCCCCCTAAAGAGCAGCCCAGCGTCGCCGATCCGAAGCGCGGCGTCAGCCTGGAGAAACAGCAGGAAAGCTCCGGTCCTGGGGAACCGCTGAAGGCTTCCCCCAAGACAGAGGCCTCCGAGGTGGGTGTGAAACAGGAGAGCAGGTCGGGGGCGAAGGCCGGTCCTCCTCAGACGCACGACGTCTGGAGCTCCAGGCACAGCGGCCACTTCTCCTGCGGGAAGACCCCCTCCATCAGGGAGGTCAGCAACGAGGACCAGGAGGACGAGGGGGTGGAGCTACCGGAGGCGTCCGGGAAAGAGGCACCCGTCCCAGCCCAGCCCGGCCACTCTGCTGAGAAGATACCGGCAGCTCCGCCCGTGACTGGGAAGGAAAGCGTGGACGGGCGAACAGGGTCGGTTCGCCAGCAGAGCCCTGACAAGCGCGGCCTGGCCTCGACTCTGAGCTTAGGGGCAACCTCCGCTTCACCTGGGGCAGGTGGCAGCAAGGTGTTGGTTCACTACGTTTTAGAGGATCCGCATCATCTCTCCAAGTATCAGGTGAGGTTTAACTGCTTGCCCGCACATGGCACACCTCACGTCGCTATGCCAACCCCAACTCCTAGAGAAACAAACACAACATGCGTTTCTACGTTACAGGGTCAGCCCTGCGTCGACAAGCCCCAGTCCTCGCGCAAGGTTCAAGTCACGCGTCCGGCTCGGCTCGGCGGCGACACCGCCAGTTCGCCATTGGCTGAGAGGGAGAGCCAATCAAGCGGTGTCGTTAAAGCGTCGGAGGCGAGAGACCAGCGGCGTCGACTGGAGCCGCAGGGTTCCAGTCCTAAAGTGAACACGGACACAAACGTTACAGCGACAAAACCAGAGGGCTCAAAGATGTTGGAGGAGAATAAAGGTGAGGACGGCGATGCCAGGCAGGTTGTCGGTAGCAACACAGGTAAGCCGAACCTTGAAGGATCCTCTTCACCAAAGACCAAAGATAGCAACGTCACGACTGCGCAATCGGAGCACCTTTCGTCAACGAACTGTCCGGGAGGAAAAACTCCCGTCTGTCAAAAGCAAACGGCGTTCAAAGAGACCGTTTCTGCGCAGACAGGAACGCGGTCGCCACCAGCAGCAGTCAGGACGAAACAGCCCGTCACAAATCCCAAAAGTAAACCGAGCCAACCTGCGTCCCAGAGCTCTGCAAAGCCCGAGTCAGGGGCCCAGATACAGAGACCTGCAGGGAAATCTCCTGCCGCAGTCCAGGCCCCAGTCCAGGCCCCAGTCCAGGCATCGGCCCCAGTCCCGGCCCCGGCCCCAGCCCCAGTCCAGGCCCCAGTCCCAGTCGCTAAAATGAGTCTAGAATCCAAACAAAGAGACCTCCATCACAATAACCCAGTTATCAGCTCTCCGCTAAAATGCCCCCATGACTCAAAACAAAAGGAACTCTCATTCAAATCCCCCGTCCAGATCCAAGTTCTCAAAGATAACCTTGAGTTAAAGCAGAAATCTCCCCCTTCCAGAACCCTTGCTCCCGTCCCTCCTTCCAGACAGACCCTGGAGGCCAGGCAGAAAGAGGCCTCGTCCAGACCTCTGTCCTCAGCCTCGGCACCTGTCCCAAAAGACAGCCTGGATCTGCTAGAAGCAGCCCTGGTTCCTTCTGCCCACCAGAAGGAGCCCCCCAGAGCGATAGGCCCCTCCCAGACCAGCCCCCCTCCGGCACAGAGCGTCCCAGCAGTGAGGAGAGAAGCACACCAGCCCAACGTGGGAGCTGTTATCGGCCGGGCAGCCAGCAGCGCCATGCAGGAGGCTTTAGGCCCCAGAGAAGGCCCAAGGCTGGACACCAAACGAGGTCCCACTGGGATGGACATGTCTGGGGCTGTGGAAAACAACTCCACCCCCACCCCCCAGCCCAAGCACAGCCTAGCCGAGCCCAGGCCTGCACACTCAGACAAACAGACGCCGTTTGGCCGCAAAGACCTGGCGGAGAAAAAGAGGAAGGAGTCTGGCACGGAGGCTGCGGCGTCGCTGAAGAACGCCAGGAGAGAAGCGTCCAGAGCAGGGGTGGCGGCTGGGAGAGACGCCCCGGGTCCCGAGAGAGACTCGGCCCGCGTCAAGCAGCCAAAGGAATTGCCGCGTTCCTCCCTCCACAAGAAGTAAGCCCCGCCCCCTAGGGAAGAGGCGGCGCGTCGCTGATCCGAAGAGAAAAGCGAGGCGGGCTTTCTCTTTGTGTGTAGTGCTATCATCATGCCTTTTTTGGTTTGTTTTTTTTGTGTTTTTTTTTGAGAACCGGGAAAGCTGTTACAGTGTTTGTACTGTGTTATAGGCGTGTCTGGCCGTGCGTGCGTGAGCTGCTCCGAATGTGCAAACTAAACAAGAAATGTCTATCAATACTGTCGACGTGCGTAAAAGGATTTTTTGACTGAATGTAGATAATGATTTGCTGCTGATTGTCTGTCCCTTACCACATTTCTGCTGAGTGGGAAAAAAAAGTGTCAAATTGAACCAAGTGAATGTAAAGAGCTCGATGACGGCAGAGAGGAATGTGCAATTAACATTTCAGAGATGGATTCGAAGATACTGTTAAGAGTATAGATCAGTGCCAATAGGTGATTTTCATAATTGCACTCTTAGTTCTAGGCTTCGAACCACCTGTTGTTGAAAGAGTCAGATTTCCGATGCAAGAACACTGATGTCCGCGTCAATTCTTTGAGAAAACCCCCCCTAATGTCATTCTCCTCTGGCATATCAGATTAAGCAATTAGTAAGTCACTGTACCCATCATTCAATATTAGTGTTTAACTCCCATCCACCAAGTCACTGATATAAAAAGCATAGTTGTTTGACGTTTGATGGTCTTTTAAACCTCCAGGTGCTGCTTGAGGGTGTATATTATTCGGGGTGGTTGTACATTTGAAGGAACGTTCTGTTCTGTTCTGTCCTTCTTACCTGGAAACGTTTCAGCAACCAATCAGCTTCTGGTCGAGGAATCCTGCGAGTGGGCGGGGCCTCAGGGTGGAGGAGAGCTCCACATGGCGTTCTGTGCAGGTTGGGGTGGTATTCACATTCCTTCACGTACTCATCATCTCTGTATTTCTATAACTTTAATTTTTATGCAATATATTGTAAATACAAAAATACTGTAAAAAAAACTACAACAAAAAACAAACAAAAAACACAACAACATTGGGATACATGGGCTTAACGTCAGATATTAGTGTTTGTTTTATATGTATATATTTTGCAATGTCATGTTTGTATACTTAATGATGCGTCATTTCGGAGAATCATGCTTAATAATCCTGTGGTCTAGAATAAGCTAAATGTGTAACGTCTGTCTGTGTGAACACAACATTCTCTCTCTGGTGTAGTCCTTTTAAATGCGATTATAAATGTGCTCTGAATTTTACTTGAAGAGATGGAAATGAGGAGTGAAGGGGGGGGCGACTGTACTTCCTAATAATAAATGTAGCGTACTCACAACGTCCAGAAACTTGGCTGAGGTGAAGTGAGCCCCCAGTTTGCCATCGCTGTGGATTCTGTTAGTTTGAATGATAACAACACGAGACTGCAGGTCGAGAGTTTAAACGCGTCGATTAGAGACGTCGGAAAGTCACCGGCTTTCTTCACCCATAAGTAGATGATTTTAGACTCGAAACGCAGCGATATTTCACCAGTTCTAAGAAGACTTCTCCAGAATGTTTAACGCGATGTTTATAATACGGGTTCACATCAGTTGATATCTAGAAACTAGTAGCAATGATATTCAATCAACCGTTTTAATTCCAAGATTTGCCTACCTATAAGCAATGCAGTACTCTTTGCAAAAGATTAATGTGAAAATGCACATAGAATCTAGTTATGGATAAGGTCGAACAATCATTTTTAAAAGACTGACGTCACAATATTCACCCCGTAATTCATATCAGTATGTCATTCTATTAGACAGTTGATGTTCAGGTGACTGTGTAGTTGTGTGTATTTCAGCCATCAGTTTACATCTATGATACATTCATATGGATGTCTCTACTGTAGACAATACGCCTTTCAGTTCCCAGTCCTAAATAACAACCAGAAAGTAGATTTCTCAGCGTGCTATACAGTGTTAACTCAATGTAAACCATATTCAAGATTCTGTTTTGGGTTTGTTTGATAGAGAACTTGTAGATGCTGTACGTAAACCGGTCTGAACTGTACAAAGTAACGTCCGACTTGACCCAAGGAAAAAACACATAAATGAGATGGATTGTAGAGTTTTTTTTTTTTTTTTATGATCGGAATCTGACGTTTTATCGTCTCATGAATTAAATAATTTCAATGTATCTAATGTTTAAAGAGGGGATCTAGCACCTTGTTGTTGGACAACAGCGTCTACTAGTGGCAGTAGTTGGGAAGACAGAGGGTTATAAAGATTGACATGAGTGTCTGGTAGGTTGTGAGTTGACAAAAGACAAAGAGGAAAAACAGAATTAGAATGATTGCAAACAATATTTTTGCCCCATGCCTTGTTTTCCAGAATACTGACATTTAAATCTAGAAAAAAAAGCACATTAAATGTTTGTTTACAAGTACTTCATGGATGTATATTTTGTAAATGGTGTCATTGTTTTGCCAAATCTATGTTCTATGTTCACAGGAAATGTGTCGTGATAGTGATTGACATCCCTAACTCTGCCACCCACATGTGCTGTTTAATAGGTCTATCTGTGTGGTGGTCAACATGTCTGTTAAAGATCTGTCGGAGTTAGCTTGGTCCTGTTGGGCCGAGTACTCCTCTCCTCTCTGTGTGAAACTAGTATTAGAAGAATCGGCTTTTAGGATCTGTGCAATAAAGATGTATTTGAGTTTTGTATTTCACCCAAGGAAAGCTCTACGGATGTCTTAGATGTTGTATATTAAAACAGATATTTATACTTCTAAAGTTGCATAACACTGAAAAATAAAATGGCATGATAAAATCGAAACATTTTCTGTCCCTCGATTTCTTTAGTGTTCAACCCTGGTCCTCTGGCACTCCCAACCCTGTGTGTTGGAGATGTTTCCCTGCTCCACCAAATCCAAACGACTTGTTATCAAGCTCTGTGGAAGTCTGATAACGAGCGTTCGTTTGAATCGCGACCGACGTTAATGCGGAAAGTGTGACGTCGAACGGCTTTTCGTCGCGTCACGCGTCGCGCCAACGCATCGCGTCACGCATCGCGCCGACGCATCACGCCGACGCACTCTTTTGTCTCAGTTTTAAATCTGCACGTCTGACAGTCACCTAATTTCTTTATGAAAAGGTGCGTGATAGCAGCACAGAGGACAGCGTGTCCACAGGGACTGTGAGGGCTGTGCAGAAGAAGCTGTCAGCCAACACTGCTCCAAGATTAAGACACAATGTCCGAGATGTCTCCATTGTCTTCAGACAAAAGTAATGGTTTTCCCTTCAAAGCCCTTGTCTGTGTGTCCTGCCACTGCTTGGGATTAGCATGAGAACATGTGCTGCTCCGCTCGCTGTACACGGTGTAACCAGAGTCCGCGCCAAGGGATTGCGCTGAACAAATCCTTTGAGTTGGTGTCCTCTCGCACTCACAATGGGAGCTCTGTGACACGAAGGCCTGGTCCGGTTGAAGACAAGGGGCATTGTGTCAGAACCTCCCATGCGTTCGAAAAAGGCTTGTCCATTATGGACGGACACCAGATCACAGCCGATGACAGGGAACTCGGCTTTGACCAGTTCGGTGCGCCTAATTCGTTGGAAAGTTGAAAGCGTTTCGTACTTGTGGCTTTCATGCACGCCGTTAAAGGCTTATACGCTTTGCATCAATTTGTTTGGTTTGCAGACAGTTGCTGGAGGGATGAAGTGAGATCCATCGACCAACAGAGGTCACTGTCGTACCGTCTTTAAGAATAAATGACGCGTCATTTGTTACGCAACTCTCAATCCAATAGAGAGATAAAGAAGACATACAATATAATCTCTGTATAAATAGATATAAATCTTCTGAAGATTAGAACACCACACTGAACAAGATGCATATTCGACGGAGCCTGGGATTAGTGGGCCTTCAATCCAAAATGTTCATACATTTAACCGGGATTTCGAATAGGATTTGTGTTCCCGGGGTAATTGGAAAGGTACAAGATTGAGACATTTTTGCAAAAATAGAACAGGGCAATCCTATATGAACAACTGTTATGTATCATTGAGAAATATCCTACACAAAGCCTGTAACAGAGCCAGCTGGTGCACTTTAATACGTCACATTGCCACTTCCATGATGCAGCAATGGGGATAAAACACTTTTCCTCCCCTCCTGATGACATACAAACACAATCAAATCCCGTGCCCACCCTTCCCCCTCCTCCCATCCACCAGCCCTCCTTCATTAGATGAGTAATGAGTCAGATGCTGGAGACCACAACGGGTCATTACAATGCAAAAAAAAAAAAAAGGCCCCAAATCGTCTTAGGGATATTTCATAAATGGAATCGGATGAAAAGTGTATTGAGGACACTCACCGAAGCGATGGCAGCATTGGTGGAGTCATCGGTGTCCCGTGACAGTTTAAGCATAAAGCACTGTCAGAGGGGCTCCCCTGACCTTAATCACTTCATAAGATAGCTATGAGCACTTTACTGCAGCTTTTAATCTCTCCTCCAAAAATTGTACGAATTTTTACAGTTTCCCCTTTAAATAGTGGAAAAACCTGGAGGAGAAATGATGAAATAATGAAACCTTTGGAGCGTTAAGCTTTCTGCTTCTCTAGATAGGCAGGGCTCGTAGACGCTTCAGCCATCTGTATTGTGAAGGAGGGCAGTTTGGAGTAAACACCGTTTTTATGATCGCTACTCAGTAATGGTAACGTGCTGTGGCCATGAGGCTGCTGCCAGCAAGAATCATTTCCCACAGCCCAGGAAAAGACTATTTGGGTTAGAGTGATCACCAAGGTTACTTTAGGCATTGTGTAATCATGGGCCCAGGACTCGGAATACCTTGTCTCTACATTTTACCGATCGTTCTGTTTAGTGTAGAGCATCAAGGCGAATTTTGGCTAACAGATAATATTGTCATCTCTTTTTTCTTTTTCTTTTTTTTACATCCGTTTTTCTTGGCAGTTCCATTCCTGTTATCAGTATCTTTTGTCTTTCCTCTTTCAAAACATTTTTTGAGCCGGCCTCTAAAGTCGAGGGAGAAATAGCACAAAAAACCCTTCGGTCAATCAACTCAACGTGCAAAAGAATGATTCCAGCCTGGATATCAAACCTACGCCTTCGCTATCCCCCATTTAATCCTGCTATCAATACCACAGTTCATTACCCAGTAAAGGCAGTTCAGGATTAAGCCTTTACAGGACACTAGCCTCCACCCATCCCCCACGACCGCCATCTTTCATTACTGGAAATCTGCAAACTGTGCTTGTCTAGGCAGCTGGGCGCCTCTTTCTCTCTCTCTCTCTGTCTCTGTCTCTGCCTCTCTCTGCCTCTCTCTGCCTCTCTGCCTCTCTCTGTCTCTGTCTCTGTCTCTGTCTCTCTCTCTCTCTGTCTCTCTCTCTTCTCTCCCTCCCTCCCATGTCTGGCCTGTGGCTCGGACTCTCCTTGTCCATCACGACACACCTTCCCTCTGGCACTGCCTCTTCATTTCACTTGTACCATGGTAAACAGGTATGAATAATACATGTGTGTGTGTGTGGGGGTGGGTGGGGGGGAGTTACTAAAACCAAGGCGCACAGTCTGAGCCTGCAGAACGTGACATGGATGGGTTGGCCTGGACAGTGAATCACGGAGGAGGATGTATCTTGATAGGATGTCGCAGTGATGTCACCAGGGAAGCGTGGGGAGGTGGGAGATGGAGGGCATGTTGAGGAGAAGAGGGGGAATGGATTTAATCCATTTAACAAAGAGCGATCGATACTCTACCTGTGAGTGACAGTGTACATCATCATCTATAGGGTGTCGAATTCAAAGCGGAAAGAATACAGGCATAACAGTACACAACAACACACACACCCACATTCGATAATCTTGCAGGTTATGTTAGCCCCTGAAAAACTGTTGTTTATAGTACATCTTATCCAAGACAGCTCTGATAATAAAAAATAATACAATGGGTGTGTGTGTGTTTAGGCTGAGTTTGAAGTTAGATGGATTGCTGCTTGCCCCTGACATAGTTTCTCTGGTTGAACGCTAACACAGAAGCAGATAAATCCTCTCTGGTCTGTATTAACTGCAGCTGGAATTTGTTCAAGTACATTTTGTGACTTGGGAAACCGCCAAGCCTCATCCCAGTTCCAGTTCAACTCCTGCTCCAGCCCAGCTCACCCCCTCCAACTCCTGCTCCAGCCCAGCACAGCCCCTCCAACTCCTGCTCCAGCCCAGCTCACCCCCTCCAACTCCTGCTCCAGCCCAGCTCATCCCCTCCAACTCCTGCTCCAGCCCAGCACAGCCCCTCCAACTCCTGCTCCAGCCCAGCACAGCCCTTCCAACTCCTGCTCCAGCCCAGCTCATCCCCTCCAACTCCTGCTCCAGCCCCTACATAGCCCAGCCCAGACCAGCACAGCAGATATATCTCAATTTAAGTCAAAGAGCCTGTAAGTTCACACGCAAACAAAGTAACCAGTCGGATGCTCAGTTCATTCTCTACTTTTTATATTTTCCACATTTTCTATTAAAAAACTGCGTATTTCCTTTGTAAGCCTTCCTGCCATAGTAAATTCCTTGATTGTGCAAACCTATTTAAATAAAGCTTTTTCTGGTTCTGATTCTAAGAAGCAGGCTCGCTCAAATATTCATAGTAAAGCCAAGGAGCAGTCATTGCTAACTTTCCTGTTGATCCAAATGAAGCAGTAAGTGGTGCTCTGTAGTCAGTTAATGTCTATATGAGTGCCTCGTCGAAAACCATGTTTGAGTCCAGAAGTTTGACATGACTGAGGCTTTAAGACTTCCCTTGAAATGCAAATCAAAAGCTTTTGCGTGTCTCTGTTTGAGTATGTGCGTGTGTGAGTGTGTGAGTACATGTGTGCGTGCATGTGTAGTCTCACCACTGAGTATGTAGGTCAGATGTCAAATTCAGAATCCGATGTTGTGGAAAGTTCCAGAATAAGAAGATGCCTGGTGTTAAGTTATTCTTGGGTCTCGACTAAGGTTGCCATGTACGTTATCACAGCTATGGGGTATGTATTTACTGGTATGAGGGATGGGCTGTTATGAACATATAAAGTGTGATGCCTGCCAAAAAATGTTTACATTTATCTTGTGTATGATTTTCAATCAAATAAAGGAATTTGTCCTTTTATGGAAACATTGCAATGACAGCAGTCTCCCTCCCCCCCCCCCCAAAAAAAGGAAAGTTAAGTTGTGTTGGTAAACAACAACAGTATTTACAAACAAGTCGTTCGTAGAAAAGCTTGTTGCTGAACTCCAGATTGCGGTTCCGATCGAATTAGATTCGTAGTGGTCAAATGCGGACGTCCATTCAGCAGATGATTGAGACACAAGCCACCGTAAGATACGCGAGGACCTTGTCTGGCCGCATTTCTCGACAGATCAAATGCAGCAGGTCGGTTTTCATCCAGGGGATGTCTTGTGTTTAGGAAGCACGATGGCATGTCGGACACCAGATCTCCTGTGACGTCCGTTGACACGGGGTGGGACACCAGCCCCACACCGAGAGTGTTTGATAACACCACATGCAACACGGAGGAGAAGTGCATGTGTTAAAGGAGGGCGGAACACAGAACACTAGAACGCAGTACCTGTACCGTGGGATAGGCTCCTGGCCAAAGTGCAACAGTGCTTTACTTTTTTTTCTCTCTCTCTTTCCAGGCAGAGTAACTCTTCCGAGAATCTCTGAATGAAAGTTTGTGGGTTTTGTAATTACGTTCAGGTTCTTCCATTCTTGTTGGACTATCACCCTGGAGCCAGACTCCTGCGGGTTTAAAGCTGCTTAATGTACTGACAGCGACATTATATATTGTTATCTTGAGACGCAGACACGATGAATCAACATGCAGTCAGGGCATGTGGAGTTGACAGTTCACCATTTGTGGACATGTGACTGCATGTCTCCAATACTGAATGTAAGGATGCACTGAGTATTCTGATCATGCACGTCAGAATAGCAAATCACTCTCAGCTAAAACCGATTCAGGAAAAAAAAACATCATACTTTTGCAAATCTCATCATGGTGATGCTTGGCAGAGATCCAGTCTTTGAGGACACTTTGTCTTAGGTGTGTGGTTGGCAGCAGGTATAACCAGCAAACCGCTACACCCTCTGCCCTTCCCGTGTGTGAAGAAGAGCCTAATTTGGCACTTTATGGACCCCAGACCCTGACCCCAAATGCACACAGCACATAGGAACTGTTTTTACTCCAAGTTTCAGTTGCACAGGCCAAGCATAACAATAATAAAGCCCGTTTATTTTAGCCTTGGAAGCCATACAATGACCCTAGGATGACTTCCTGGGAAGAGAAGGGAATTTGACGAAATTGCGGTAAAGAATTTGGCTGAGAACCATGGGCAGAGCTTGGCTAACCTTACGTTAACATTTTCAGAGAATTCAACAGGGCCCCTGAGTGTACTGCACGAGGTTGTAACGTTGCAGGCCTGTTAGGACCGGTTCTGCGATGTCTGGATTTGAATTAATTATGAAGGAAACCAACGTTTTGACATTTACGACCGAAAACAAATGGGGAAGGGTAGTCAGTTTTTTCCCTGCAAGAAAACCTTGTGTGTCCTGCCGTCAATGTAAATTATAATCAATGTTCTCTGTTCTTTCCAAGAGAACATCCTGTGACTTTCATTATGGATGGAGCACAAACCCAGAGATGAAAAGCTGAATCTGTGGTAAAGAACTCGTACCAGGACGGTACCCTGCACCCAACGCACATCGCTCAAAAACTCCCAGTTCAAATGACACATGCACGCCGTTTCACATTTCCGGAGCTCAGGTGATCTTATCCAAAGGAGCGCAAAGCTGATCTGAATGGCTGGATTAATCGACTTGTGAAAGCCTTCCAGACTGCGGCCCACATCCCTTGAGGCAGCTCAGTAAGGTTTCAGCTGAGCTGCTGAGTGATGCTGTCAAGTTGTCCTCAGAGTGGAGGAACCTTTAGATTCAACTAGGAAGTCCTTGATGAAGACATCAGTACAGGGGAAGGGGGGGGGGTGGGCAGGGCAGGGGGGTTTGGGTCGGAGGGGGCTAAATCCTTGTGCCAGTCTCAGGGCTGAGGTCTCGGCTCAGGAGCGGGGCACAGCAGCCATGGTGTGGTCCCACACAGAGTGCGTTAGTGGGCCGTCTGGAGGGGATTTAGGCCCGGGGCTTAACACAGATCAGGCAGCGATTCGGTCGCCTTAGGCCACGGCTGGCAGGTCTAGGCTGATACGTAACCTGGATTCAAATAGGGAAGGGAGGGAAGTTAGGCTGTTATAGATGGAAAACATATATTGCTTTATGTCTTGTCTAAAAGATCTAAAAGATCTTGAAACATTTCTGGAAATAGCAGACTGTAAAGACATCTGATCAGATTCTCAACACACTTAACTATGTGAGGGACATGAGACATTACTATCTATGTGAGGGACATGAGACATTACTATCCATGTGAGGGACATGAGACATTACTATCCATGTGAGGGACATGAGACATTACTAGCTATGTGAGGGACATCAGACATTACTATCTATGTGAGGGATATCAGACATTACTAGCTATGTGAGGGGCATCAGACATTACTATGTGAGGGACATCAGACATTACTAGCTATGTGAGGGGCATCAGACATTACTAGCTATGTGAGGGACATCAGACATTACTAGAATGACCAATGTTTAGTGTTTTCTAAAGAGTGTATAATATTTCCTTAGTTCTCAAAGTTGTGTCTTTTGCCTCGCCGATCACACTTGCGTACTTTTGCACAGTGCCATGTGTTGAGACGATGACAACAACAGTGAAAAGGCACTCCTGAAACCATTTGATTTCCAAGTTTGATAAGGACGGAGTTCGTACTCTGAGTTCTCCAGGCCTCAGCCAAGTACACCCTCATGTCACAGGAGTTCCGCGTTGCGCAATGTTTGAGCACGATAAAGCCACGATGTTGTCTCTCGACCTGTCTCAATGCCAGAGTGTGTTCTTTTGATTGGTGAGAGTCACAACAATACTCTCAACGATGCCATGTGCCCAACTGAAACAGTACATTCAAAGTGCTGTTTACTTTACCTTTTAAAAACACCCTTCTCATGGCAGTGTTCACTTTAGCAGACATGCTACGCAGAGTAGGACGACCGTGAAAGAACACTCAGTCCACAAGAGCAACGTCAGCATTTTAGAAACCCTTATGTCTATACTTAGTCCTCGTCCGAATGAAAAAGGATAATGCCCAAGCAGATTTAGCCTGAACGAGCTAAAAAGTTATAGCCGCTTGGTTTTTTCCCCCCGTTACACCCTACCTCTGTACGAGAGGAAAAAACCCTCTCCAAGCCGTGTTGAGTAAACACATTCCCTGCATGCACGCCCCACAGCTCCACCGCCCCATGGCCCGGTTGCCCCACACCACCTCACCCCTACCCCTCTCCTAGCCCCCCCCCCCCCCGCCCCCCACAGCTGGCCAGTCTTGCATAAGAGGCCTTGGCCCCAGAGCTGAATGTCATCTGCCCGTGTACTTCCCTGCCAATCCGCATTAACCGCGGGTCCAGTCCCAGCCCCGTGGGCACCGGAGACTATGGATTAACAAGGGCATCGGATTGAGGTTGTCCCGTATCGCTCGAAAATGCACGACATTTCCAGATTTAGGCATAAAATGTGTTGAGTTGGTGTCCGGGAGTTACACAGATAATCGGTATTCAAGTAATCCGTGTTAAACCGTCTATGTGGCCTTTTAACTTTCTAAAGGTACAAAGTAGTTTTGGCAAGGCTGTCATTTGTCATGTGACCCTACTAGTCGGATTTTCAGGCATCTCCTTTAATAAACGTGCTCTTTGCTTCAGAGAACTGCTGCCCTGCCATCTTCAAGTTCCTCTAAGCACGACAGAAACGATAATTGCCTTGGAAGGTGCAAGCTTTCTCTTTTTTCTTTTATGATTGATCATCTTTGAGTTGTCACTCATCAGCATCTCAATAATCATCAGACCCAGAGGCATTCCTATTTAATTTGATCTGTCCGTGTAACAAGTCATATTTACGAGCAGAAACACACGAATCCAACTGTGCCCTGTGTGTGGACCCAAACAGAAATAGATCAAATTGTTCTGCAGCACACCAGCCAAGGAACAACTGCCGTGGAACAGTAACGTGTCCCTGCATGTTCCACTCACCTGTCTGTGACTCCAACGTGGCTGTTATCTTAGAAACACTGTCTGATTCACTCCTTTAGATCCTGAGGCACTGCTGTAATTGGCATGCCAACCAGTGCATGGCACAGTGCCCACTCGATTGGCCCTCTCCTCCCCTCCGACCCCCTCCCCTCCGACCCCCTCCCCCCCACCATCCTGACTTTGAAGTGTTCAGTACAAGAGGAGGGTCATACTTAGTGCATCAGCCGGGTTTGAATCATTCTTTTCTTCTGGTGGTGTTTTGAGAAAGCTTGCGCATACCAGGCGCCAACTATCAGACATGTAGACAACAACCCAACATGGGTAGGAATATTGATGATCTCTTTTCCCTAGTGTAAATAACATACATGGAATATGTACTGAGTGCTATGGCATTTAGATTAGAGAGAAAGGTCATGTGAGGTTTCTAATGCCAAATCCCGAATTCTTCTCAGTACTAAATGAATAAACAAAGGACCACCGTTCTCTACACCAGCAAACACAAAGCAACACAAAGAAAGTTTCTGTTTCTCTGCTTTTCCACGAAAGCGTTGGTTACCGTGGGTAATATCAGTGAGGTCGGTAACTGATTGTATTGCACCGGTCTGATGTGACCAGATTCGGTACTCATGCTTACAGAAAATGTTACAGTATTAATCTTCACGATGACAGCTTTTCATTGTTCAAATATCCAAGTTCACAATGCAATATATTTCAGGTGGTTATTAACTAAATCGTATTTTCTGCCTCATTGGTTTCAGAAAATAAACAATTTCCGTGCCGATAAATAGTTTAATTGAGACGTAACGGGTGAAAGTAAAGAGAGCGTTCATTTGATGGATACCCAGAGCGTTATCTTCCGCTGGGCATGATTACGAAGGACGGCGACGTTCCAACAAGCACAGGCTAGCACTGATTAGCAGGTAATGCACTTAGTTCGGTAAGTAGGGTTAAATTCCCCGTTGTATAATCGGCATACACTGGATTTACCTGGCCTGTTCTGGCATCGTGGTGGTGGTTGCCAACACCTGCTTAAATCATCAGGCCAGGAGACTAGCTATGCCTGTTTCTTTATTACATTTTTTATTACATTTTAAAAAAACATTTATTTAACCAGGAAAAAGACGGAGAGAAAAAAAGCTTGACAGCCAGTAACGGTAACGAGAATAAAATAGACCACATCCTCCCGCTAAACTACGGTACTTGGGAGATGTCCTATTTTATCTCATATTTCCTATTATTCTTTGTCTCGGAGTCATGGGCCAGCTCTCTGGCTGACGAACAGGAAGAGACAGGCTGTCGATGGGCTATGCCTTCCCATCTGACCCCTTGGCTCATCCAGACAGATTGGAAGCAGCATTTAGAACATCTTACTGCGTTGAAACAGATAGGAGGTCATGCCAAGCACCACCCTAGACAGTTCAGCCACAGTTCAGCCAAATAGCCTGCCAAGCCAACCAGCCATCTGTCTGTCTGTGCAACTGTTCGCTTGGCAACACATTTGTACATTGTATTCAAGTTCGAAGAGCCATTTTTTCTGCTGATCTCACAATGAACACAGTGCTCTTCCAATTTATGTGCTGCGTCCTACGTAATCTTACTGCACTCGTTTCCATCTAACATAGGCAAATGCTTATCGACAGATTGCATTTTTGTGCATGTAACCCCCCGCCCTTCCCTCCCCCCCACTTTGCTGGCAAGGGATTCAGAAAACATGGATAAGGTGTCAATGCATCATTGTGAAACAAACCTAAAAATGTATGTTTGAGGGTGCTGTTGACCATTTTCGATGGTAGAGGACAGCACATGTTCAATAACCAAACATCATATAATACGTTACAGAAGCAGGATTTCACAGTCACAAGTGCTGCACATGCAATTCTTGGAGGTTGGGAATAAGATGCAGTTTCCACAGATTTTTTTTCTTTTTTTTCATCCAAGCATTCACGTTATAAAACCTTCAGCTATGACACATCCACACACGTTGCACTGTGGCTGCAGCAAGAACAACTTGAATGGCCGTACTGTCAACATCCATAGTGCGGCCAGCACACAAGTGGTTTGTGTTCACGTCAGCGACGTTTTCAGAACAAACCTAAAGTCAAGATACCGTCGCGTACCACACCGTTCACCGCGTAATCCAAAGTAAAGCCTCGTGTATTAAAGATTTGGAGTATCATGCCAAACACACTGCGCGAGCTTTCACCAAGGTCATTTTACTGAGCTGCGGAAGGTTGTCCAAACTGCCATTAGCAGCTTTACTGGTGAGTTGCTCTGAGGAGCGGAGCGGCGTAAGATGTGTGCACTTGCAGATGTTCCCTGATTAAGAGCTTGTGTAATAATCAGCTTTATGGATGCTCCTCTAAATACGCGGTGCTTTCCCTCTGCACAAGATGGCTTCCGTCAGAGAGAATGAAATTAGAAACGAACTGGAAACGGACAAGAATGTGTGCGGGGGTGTGAGTCTTTGTATGCGTATGAGTTGGACGTTGGATGGATGTTTTTGTATGGATAGGGCGAGGGGTGTTGGATAGATAGTGTCCCGCATGTTGTTTTTATTCCCCCTGACATGAATCGGTTTGAAAGCTGTGCTGCCGTGTTTAGTGTAGTCTTAAATCTCTAGGAGAGCACGCACAATCCAGCTTCCTGCCCAGGTTGCTAAGGGAACAGACTCCCGTGCAAATGTAAATAACACTTACTGTATAGAGTAAACTTCGGGGCAGGAAACCATGAATCAGGGTACCACAGAAACAGCGGAGAGTCCTGTCTGTGGTGCGCTTCTCTCCTGTCTTGCCAGGGCCTTGGAATTGTGCTTTATCACTTTGATTTTCGCAACTGAATTTGCGACATGCAAAAACCAAGACAATGCTGGGGTCATTCCATTTTGCATTTGGAGATAGTGTCGGCCGCTCTCATAGGTCCCTTCAATTTACCAGACAGCTGCGCATGTAAATGCAAGCGTGATAGCATCTAAAACAGCCTAGGTTTGGCCAGATCATTTAACACTGGGCCTATTGTGAATTATGATGTAGACAAATCATTTGAAATAGGAAACAAACGTGAGTCTTCCCTTGCTGAGCGTACGGTGGGGTGGTTAAGTCAGACACCGCTATCCTCAGAGTCTGCCCTTCATCCTCCATGTTCCGATCCTCTCCAACTAGCCCCAAAGCCCACTCCATGCCTCCTTCATTGCTGTCCTGCCCTGCCTCTACTCTGCCAATCCCCTGCCTCTACTCTGCCTATCCCCGCCTATCCCCTACCTCTCCTCTGCCTCTCCCCTGCCTATCCCCTGCCTCTACTCTGCCTATCCCCTGCCTCTACTCTGCCTCTCCCCTGCCTCTACTCTGCCTCTCCCCTGCCTCTACTCTGCCTCTCCCCTGCCTCTACTCTGTTTGCCTCTCTTTTCCTCTCAGGTTTCCCACAGTCTCATGAACACACAACCTTAGATGGCCCTGCAGTTACAAACAACACCATGTCCAAGCTTGGTGATTAATCTGAGCCCTCCAGACAGCTGTGTCTGAATACAAGTCATGGTTAATGTAGAAGAAGGCCAAACTAACGTTGTGTGTGACACTTGGCCTGCCCTCGTGCAACAACATCTCGGTTGCATGGTCATGAGATGCCGGCTGTTTCGCAGGGGTTGTCATAGTGTGTGTTTTGTGAAGCGACTGCTCTGAGAAAAGTATTGTTGAGGATGTTCAGATGAGCCATTGCACTGGTACTTCATGTTTTTCCATTTGTACAACTGAAGCCAAGGTTGTGGAAAGATCTTTGGATCTTTGAGAGCTGATAAGTGAGTGAGAGAGGATTGTTTATTCATATCCTAGATTAAAAGGATCTACATAACAATTCTGATAACAATCGTTCGATCACAAAAGTCGGTCAGTGGAAGATTTAAGACAACAATGAATCATCTGAAACACATCCTGTTAGACTTGAACGTCAGAACTCTTTACACGCCTCGTCTCCTTGGCAGTAGGAGGCATTGTCCTGAGGTCAGTGAGTTGAAGTGTGTGGGAGGGTTAAGACGAAGGCTTACTGTATTTGATCCTGAATCATTACCTCCATGTAGGGAGTTTCCGTATGTGAGAAATCAACAGGTAGAAATCCTGTTGGCTAAGCAAATCAACCTTTGAACTCTTTGAACACCTTGATCACCTTAATGCAAATGTCCGTACAGTAGCCTACGTACCCATGAAACTAAATATAGAGATGTTTTTGGTTGCATTTCTTTGACAATTCAGAGTACACTGTGTAGCATTACAGAAATTCTGTCTGGCTCTGCTTCTAGAACTAGAACCTCATATAACAACTTGATTGATAGGGTTTTGCGTCTTATATTGCATGACCGACATACCCGGAGCCCATACATTCTGAAAGCCAAAGCAGTTTTATTTACGCCATGTACCATGGACAACGTAAACACATCATGGTTTGGGCTGGCCTCATATAGGGGTGTGACCTTTCAGCGTTCATTCATCTCAACATGACCTCACTGCTATTACCTACAGTATCAAGCTAACATAACACCACTGCTCACCTCCTGTACCAATGCTTTGGGTTGCTGTGCCACTTGTGTGTCATGGAAGTGTAATGTGTTCATTAACACTGCAACAAACTAGATAGGGTGCAATTTCTGGAGGAATTGTGAGATCTTCTTGTGCCCCTTTGCAGCTTAGGACATTTGATAAATATATTACCTCTGAACCAAAGCACACCCAAGAATATCTATGAGAGAAAACATAAATGTCAAAAACAACCCACCCAATTATTGCCCACTGTACTTTATGTCACTCTCTGGTTGTTCCACACTCAAAGATAACCAGGGGACTGAATGCCGTTGAGGTTCAGAACTCATGGCGAAGCTTCATAATTTGCTGTGCTTGGCACAGGTCAAATGGTAATGGCTTTATCCAATGAGCCTTTGCCAGGGAGACCTGTGATGGCAGGGTTATAGAGAGTTCTGCATCCCGAGAATATTTATGACCCCCCCCCCCATCTGCAGCTGCCATTGCTTGTGCGTATTCCGGAGATTCAATTACTCACTGCCAGTTACCCGCGACCACGTCATCAATATGATTTACATGCAATCACCGTGTACCAAACCCTGCAGGCAGCACAAAGGCGTTTGTCATTCCATCTGAGGCAGACTTCAATCGCCAATCTACCTGACCCAGTCGAGTGTTCGCGTTGATATTTTGCCTTTAGCTCCACTGAATATATCAGTCTATTGCTGATTACATCTAGCAGGCAGATAGCTGGAGGAGCTTTAAATGGATGAGGTTTCCCTCCCGGATAATGATGAATGTCTCATCCACGACTGAGAAATTCAGTTGGGAATCTTGAAGAACGCAGAAAGTGATTTACACAGCCGTTAACCGTTTGGGTTTAGAACAAGGTCATTTCTTTGTTAGTTTGGTTTTTACAGATGATGAAATTGCATTGATTGTAAACGTTCATATGATGTGTCATTCATTGAAATGTGAAAATAGCAATGGCTATTTCAATGCTGGTACACTGTTGGGTCACCTGGAAACTTCTGGCAGAGAAATCCCCCTTGAACGATTCTAAACCTTTTCTTACCTCTGCAGATTGCTGCCAATCCTGAACTCTCAATAGAGCGCATGACATGCTGCGGTCTACCCTTGTACCATCAAGGTGCAGCAACGCAGCAGATGTCGCTGATGCAGGGGAAGTTGGACTTGATGATGGCAGGATACACCTGCACCGTCATTATGCTTTGGCACGTTGTACTTCAGGCGCTGCCAACAACCCCCTTCCCCTGCTGTGACCTCATGGTGAGGGAGCTGACGTTGTCAAGGTCCTGGGTGACCATGGCTGCCCAGGAAGCTGAAGGCTTTGACCAGGGTCGACCGGGGCAGGCAGCCACACAGGGAGAAGTGAGCCGGTGGGACCAGGAACGTCCACAACCATCCCCGTCGTCTCTGGAGCGATCTGAGGAGCTTGAGCTACACCAGGACAGCAGATGGTCTCACCTGTAGGTGGACTTTTACCCACCTGAAATGATCCCAAAAAGGGAGGTGTATTAAAGTGATACTAACGTGATCACTCAGCCGGCTTTTTAATCCAAAGTGTTGTAGACGTTGTGCTATCAACCTGGAGTCTCTTCATTTGCAAGCATATGGGGAGGGGGGGGGAGTAATATAATTCTAATGCTGTGGTTGTTTTGAAGCCGAGGACACATAATGAATGAACACGAAACACAACAGAACGGTTAATGGATGATTCATCCATGTCCTTCTCCTTCAAGAACATAGTGTATATCCAATGTTCCCATGGGACACTCGTGTCTTCGGAGAAAACAAGGCATCCACACACTACATACGCCATCTGAACTTCATCCAAAAGAAAAAAAAGCCATCAGATGTTTCGCTTTTAATCTCCCCCATGTGAACGCATCCATTCTGTTATCAGCGGAGGACTTGCAGGTAATTGGCCAAGGGTTGGCAAAGAGAACCGGGTGTCATCTGGCTGCCGAGTGCAAAAAATCCATGGGAAATTAAGTTGCGCTTTAGGCCAGAGCTATTCAGTGCTGTGTTAATCAGATTTGCTAGAGGAGCGTCACTCACCATTGCAAGCAGCAAAGAGCATTTATTTGATTGTATCACTAATTACATTTCCTGTGGCTTCCAGGACAGGCCATGTGAATTTTTTAAAGGGTTTGTCACTAGGGGATTTATGAAGATATTATCGATTCTAAAAAAAGACAAATGATCAAAGAAAAAGCAGTGTTATTGATTTCAGTTTTTACATTTTCCCTATATGTGTTTCACTTGCATAAAGTACTGTCTAACCAAGACCAGAATATGAAATACTGGATTTTGTCACACACTATATAATTACAGGCAATTTGAGATTTCCTCTTCGGAAGCAAGGCAATGGCATTCTAAATAACAATTTGTGTTGACGACAGCTTCTCGGAAGGCGATGTTTATTTGAACCGCCTGCTGTTCAAATGATCACAGGAGATAATAAAAATGAAACCATTTAAGCGACTATTTTAAGACTTTGCCTACATTTGCTGTGAGTTACAGACAACGAATGACAATTAACGCGTTGACTTAGCTACTGCACGTTCCACCGAGGCTTAATGAGAGTCATGTGTACAGAATGAACATTGTATAATATTTAACAGAAAGCCACTGCGTGACTTTATTAAAATATGGATGAAACAAGAATCCGCCCCACAGGAAAACAAATTCAGAGACATAATAGCTCTATCACTCTCGTAGTTGCCTAGGAAACGCGAGAACACCTTCGTAAGTTGAACAACCCATGCCCTGTGAGGGTTCTCCATTTACTCTGCTCGTAAACGAACGCAAAATCGAACTGGCAGCTCTACTAATAGCAAGCACCCAAATGATCTGTAGAACTAACAAAGTACGGAAAGATGGAAAGTCATTTGGCGCTGCTTTGTCCATTACTGAAGGAAGCTGGGGTTTGTTTTTTTCAGAGCCTCTCACCCTGCCAAGTTATTCGGCCAACACACAGGGGCAAGCAAAATGATATACTGTGCTGCCAAATCAGTCATAAAGCAGGGGGCTGTTCTTCCTGGGGCGCAAGCGGGAGGAGTTAATTTGGATCTTTAGAATTGAAGGGATTTGAACAGAAGTGTATGAACTGGCTGCTGTGTTCCTATCAGTGGTGGGCAGACAGAGAAGCTTTCCTGGCCAAGCTGTGCATGCCTGAGCAGCTGAAGACTGGAGCCCCTCAGAGAGAAACAGTGATTAATGTTTGAGAGGGGGGGAGGTGCTGGAAGGAGAGTGTTTTGGTGGTTCACCGGGGAGATGAGTATCCAGGATAGTACAGGGAATACGGGTTTCTTGCATCCACGCGAACGAAACAGTGACTGAGTGCTTTTTAAAAGATCGTTTGATAACCGGACTCTCCTCTAAAGTCGACGTCGCATGGCTTTGGAATAGCTAAGAATACGCATCCATTTCTATGAATCAGGGTCACAAGATTACTTCAAAGTGCTTTTGTGATAGTCCACTTAAAGTGGCTTTTCATGCTCAGTTGCGCACTCAAAACCTGTACGCACACATTGCACACACTCTCGAAGCACACACACATATATACCAACACAGTGCTTTGCTTTCCTCTGCAACAGACAGTCTTCCTTCTGGCCCAGGAAGTAGCAGCTTGACTGACATCTTGACAATGTGCACTTTTCCTGATGAGCTACACAGGCATAAGTCTCTGATACATTTATAGAAACTCCCATCAGGTTCACCCACTAATCACCATTTGGGGGGACGAGTCCCAGGAAGATGGTTCATATGTAATCAAGCTAAGAGGCTAAAACAGCAATTCCTGCTCCAATGACTGCTGGGAAGCACGTTCCTCAGAACGTGGGATGAAAACAAATCGTCAGATGAAATCATAAAGTGAGAAAAAATATCTTGGTTTTTTGTGTGTGCGTGTGTGCGTGGGGTGTGTGTGTTAAAGAACAGCAGGTTGCCTGTCCACTGGTCGACCTGGCTGGGTTCCAGCATCTGAGTTGATGATTAGAAATTAATGACTGACAATTTGTCCTTGACTATCATTCAGAGAAGTAACCTCAGGGTGAGGAGGAGGAAACGGATGTCACCCTGCAGCACTAAAGCTTTGCAGTCGTATTCATTCGCAGGTAATAAAAAGACAGAACAATATTCAGGCGGGCCATTAATTCTGACTACATGACATAGCTGATATTACGTGTCAGGTCGGATCCAGTGTCCGCCCATGGGTATATTTACAAGGTTCCGATACAATACTGAACTCGTAGATGAATCAGGCCGCAGGCGTGAGGTAAGCAATATCAGCTGTACGTTTCACTTGACATGTTTCTTGGTTGAATTTTCATGGCAGTGAGGTGATGGATGACGGCAGTAGAACAAGGACTGGCTCTCACTGATTACGCATGACCGTTAAGATTTTTTATCAATGTCATTTTCTTCCACAGTGACCGTCTTCGCGAAAACATTCCGTAATGTACATTCTGATTTGGACAAAGAATACTTGCTTTTAGTTTTCTTTAAAAAAAAAAACTAAATAACAATAGCAATTCTGGATCCATTTGGATTCAAAGTCGTCGTGTGTGCTGACATTGTTTTAGGCTGCTGTGAATGGCTGCAACTGTTAGCATTATGACCCTTTATTTTATGTGAATCTCACAGCCCTGCCTGTGATTGGCTCGTGTGAAGGGAATTCTGAGGCCTCTCTGTTCCCAGGTCTTTTACGAGGCCAGATGGTTGGCTTCACACTCACAGCGCATGCCCTCTACCGCCTTTGCTGCTCAGCCTGCTAGCGCTGCCTTTAGAACCGAGAAGCTGCAGTTTGGTTGCTAGCAGCGTTGGTTTGCTCCGACCGTACACCCTAACTAGTCTCCAGAGACCCCAAACCAGACACTTCTTTGATTCAATGAGCTGTTCACGAAAACCATGCTGGCCTTCTCTCTTTCTTTCTTTTCCCTCGCTTTTGTTCTCTCTTTTTTTTCCCTTATTCTCCGAACAATGTTTCACTTCCCCCTGCCATCTGCTATTGGTGGCACGACAGGGCCCTACAGTATGAGCAGAGCTGCACAATCCGGTGTTTGTTTCCCTCTGCGGTGAAACAAAGATCAAGAATGGAGAGTTCGTCTCGTCTGTGGATTACAGGACCGGACCACTCCAATGAGGCTTGTTTATTTTTTAATTTGAATCAAAAGATACAAGCGAGGGACGAAGGGAGTCGTGTTTGGAAGGGACTGGAGAGGGGTGGCACTCACTGTTTCAAAGTTCTTTGTTTTTCTGGTCCAGTTAGGCTCTTTGAGTTTACTTGGCTAGTGTTACTCTGCGCAGTTCTGCTCTGTGTAAATGCTTGCGCCCCGCACAGGCCCCTGACCCTGGAATCTAACCATAACACAAGGCTTTGTTCCCATAGGAACCTGATCTACAGCAGTAACTGTGGCAAGCTGAGGCCCAAAATGCTGCTACAGTACTTTACAGTCATGTGCAGTCTCTCTGTTTCTACTTCCCCCTCCTACACAGAATCATCTGCTGGATTTTCTTAGCTGTGTGTTTGAACGTGGTTCATTGTGGGGTCTCTGCTCTGTTTGACTTGATACATAAAACTAGGATTTGGATGAATTTATCTCTTCATTAGCTTTTCTCCAGTGAGTTGTTCCCAGTACAAAAACAAATTTGAAAGAGGAGGACCCCAGTGAATTTCTCTCAACATAAACTATCATCTTTTCTTTGCCATGAATTTGCCAATTAGTTTTTACAGTTACAAAATGATTCTTTGGAACGCCACTGCTTACAGTGTAAATTAGAGAGCGTATATTACTTGGTGTAGATGTGATGTTGACATTATTGAACTGCCTTTTACAACATACCATTGATCACATTGTGACTTGATGAATACATGTTTCAAGAACAACACTGGTATTTGACCTTTGTATCCATCTATATATACATGTAAAGTATGTTAATGCACTGTCACCAGGCGCTGAAACAAAAGCTAGGCACGAGAGATTGATTGTCTTTGAAAGTTGCCCCAGTATGTAATTAAAGTGAGATATGGAGCCCTTCCGCTGTCTTCAGGGGAGGTATCTACTGGTTCATAAAGCACTTCAGATTATTCTAGAAAGAGCTGAAGACAATGTGTTTTTGAACCAGGACATAAACAACAGCCATCAGTTCAGCTGGACACATGCTACATCTTATTATCATTTCACACCGATCTAGTTCACCCCAACCAAACCCACAGTTTGTTTCTTGTAATAGAAGCTTTCACCTAGTCCCACAGATACATGGAACGGTTTAAAAACAAATATCCTCTTGCGTAAAAACAAATAGCCTGACCTGTTAACTATTTTTCCCAATTTCTAGTTGAACTGACCTTGCAAAGAGGTGATTCAATCGTTGCGGAATACATGAGCAGCGCTTTTGGAAAGTTCAGTTTGCATGACAGCCATCTTAAGAACTCCACTATGGTGTTTGGTTAACTAGTCTCTGAGCAGTCTAGTATTCCTCTGAACAGATTGAGTCAGTCCATATTGCTGCATAACAGTGTGGTTGGGTTCATTTTGGACTCTCGGTCTAACAGTATTACACTAATATGTGGCTTTTCCTTGGACTGTTTACTTCTAAGAAGATTACGGATCTTTCTAGAGGTATCGTGAATGCATCTTGTACAGTAAGAACACGATTTCATCATATCTAATAAGGATCATATGTCTAAGCACTGAGGAATCCCTTTGATGTTGGATACTTACAGTAATGTGCAATGTGATTAGTACTGCTTGACTTTAATGACATTATGCTGAAAATAAATAAATAAACCAGACAGATTTTTTTTTATTTAACAGAGAAGTTTCCTATTGTGAGCCAGTTAGGAACTACGAAAAATTGTAAGATTAATTTGATTTGCAACAGTCATGCTCTGATGTACAAACACTATTTTTAATCGTTGAATTAAATTAAACTATTAAGGTTGTTATTTCATGTGGAGCTCTTACCCTTCTTATGCAGTCATTGATTTGGACAGGGAGCATGGGTCTAGCTAACTAGTTGTGTGTGTTCCAGCAGTTAGTTAGCTGCATCAGCGCTCAGTCTAGCTGTTATCTGGAAAGTAGACTGACAAGTAGTGTAGCTGCAAGCACAGCTCACAATTTCCCCCCAAATATGACCTTTTCTAATGACTGCATTAGTACTATGTCCTATTATTTGCAATATTTCATATCTTTTCCCACTTTTTATATAGGGTGCAGTGGCATCAGAATTTTCCTTTGAGGATGAATAGAGTTAGATCTAATCTAATACTGCAAATTGTACAGACTTGTTCTGCATCATAAGGTAGGCTGTGTCTAGGGTAAACATTGAAAACTGACTGACACTGAACACTCTGTTGATGCTGTGCAGAATTGGTAGCAGTGTCAGTGACAGGAAAGCGTGGTACGTACCAGGAAATTCAATTTGCAGCCAGACCTTATAGCTCCTCGTGTAATTCAAATCGTCATTTTGTAAACCTTGCTGTGCGCCAGTGACGAAGTTGGAGCGGAGGTGAGAACTATTTGGCTGGGTTTTTGGCTGTCGGTCTAGCAGAACAGTGCAGTATGTGTGTTCCTTTAATTCCAAGTCCCTTTTCCACCTCTGGCCTCAGCTCAGAGTCATGTCAGTTCACAGGGCAAGAATCTTCTCGACTATCCGGCTCAGATTGGACACACTGCAACCTGGAGTTTCAGTGTCAAACTTGGCTTGGAAAACCGGCCTTGAAAAAAACAAAAACATGTCTCGATTTGACCTGAGTTGATCTACGGTACTACGGGTGTGAAAGCACTGTTTTATGAAAATGACAAGGCCTGTTTGTGTTCAATTTAATAATCTAATCCCAGCATACAGAAAGATGATAACCACAGATGCTTTTTGATCGTGTGAATGAAAGCTTGACAGATTCAATCCCCTCAGTTTGATCAGTTTGTAATCTCACTGTTCTCCTCTCTACTCCACAGTAGACACGCATTCAGACAAAGATTTCTGGTGTGATTCCAGATGAAACTGACGTTAGAGCAGAGGCCCGGAGGAAACATCTAATGGCAGGTTGCCAGTGTTATTTATTGGAGCAATGTGAATTCTGAAAGGATCCATGCTATTCTCCCCGGCAAAGTTTACGACTGTTTTAATGTACTTACACTCGCTACAGCAAAGTACATGGAAAGCATTCAACAAGATTAACGCTGGTGGTCTGAGCGTACTAAAAGTATGCGGTAAATTATGCACATGGCGTCTGCAGATTCATGTGCCTGACACCTTCATATGCATTTTAATTTGCAGGGAATTTCCCCCCAGAGCCAAAGCTAACAGGTCAAACGTCTTCCAGTGGCCCAGCCCTGACATCTCTCCCAAGAGACCCACACAGTACCTAACTAACAGCCTCGGTTAAGGGTTTTCATTCTGAAGGCTTACCACAGGCCAAGCCGGGAAAAATGAATGCAGTGAGAATGTACATGTCAAGTAGGGTTGGGTTGAACACCGAGGTTAATGGTGTTAGCTGAACCTCTTAACATAGTGTTTTTTTTTTGACAGCTAAAGCACAACTTCTTTCAATATCTCGTACTTGTGCAGCACACATAAACACAGAAGAATGGAGACATTGGGGAAGGATATTATTACGTATTGAGGAAAATAATTTCAGAGTTTAGCTTCACCACAAGTAATATATCCTTCTCGGTGGGTTCATAACTGTGTTATTAATGTCAAAGATAAAAGCTCTTTTTGGAACAAGATGTCCTCCCTAGTCTTAGGGGAGACGGCAAAACAGGGTTCAACGACAGAGTACCGAGATGGGGGTGTGGCTCCCCAAGTGGGCTTGCTTCTCCTGGCCCTCTCCTCGTCCAATAGCCGTGCCCCGTTCCCCACGTGTACCACGCTGGGGTGCTTTCCGTCGTGGCAAACACGTTAAACAAGATTGCGCTTCCAACCCAAGGGTGTATTTATTCCCATCTGAGACACGTTCGATTCTGCCGTTGCCTTGGTTACTCGAAACTCACAATGACTAGCCTCAGCGTCGCCTGTAATTACAGAACGGGTGCTCCTTCGCTGGCTTTAATCTGGCAAATGAATACAGTTAGCAGATCACGCCAGGCCTCTGGTTGCCTTACACATGGCCACGGCCATCTTCAAACGCTTCCTCCCCAGCTATGTACTCCATCATCATTACAGCCGTTGACCCTGAGAACTACAGTAAGAAACCTTGTATCTCTTCTAAGCCATGGTTATGCTGTTGTTTGAATTAAGAAGTCTTCCTCTATAGGGTTTAGGGTGAAGTGAGGTGTTTGTAATTTTCCACTGCAATAGAAAAAAGGGTGTTCTAACAAATGTAGCCATGATCGAATTGAAAAGTAATCATGCAAAAGAAAAAGACTGTTAATTTATCTAAGAATCTAACTGGTGTAGGAGAGTCCCTAGAGAAAGGGGTGTTGCCAGACAGATGACCTCCTGCTGAGTTTTAATCCTAGCAGGGTGGGGGAGGCCTGGCAGTCTGCCTTTCATGCAATGTACAGAGGAACACATGATTTATTTGAAAATATGATTGGAGTTACAGATTAAGCAGACCAAAAATCAACGTCTCGTCTAAGATGCAAAATTGTAGAAAGAACCAGAAAGAAATCAGAGTATCTTTCTGAGAGATAATATATGTATATATGTTGAAGTGTATTTCATAGATAAATCTGTTTTCTTTTTTAGTTCTGTTGAGTAAAAACTGAAGAGGAGGACGCAGGGGAAAGAAAAGGATACTATTAGAGTCTGGAACATTAGGAGGTGTCAAGGAGACGAGGATGAGTGGAAGTAGGAGGCGGAGTTTTTGGATCCAGCCTGTCTCCTGGTGTCCCGCCTCCCTCCTGGCACAGCTTAGAGCCTCTGAGCTTGAAATGAGAGGGGGGGGGGGGGGGGGGCCTGGAGCAAGGCGGTGATCTCTGCTGGAGAAATAACTGGACTGGGCTCATCATTAGCCATAAACATGTCAACGTCAAACTAGGTCACCGTTCTCCCTGCACAGATGAAACAGTTTGGCTGTAGCTCAGTCCTGGTTACTGTGTGCTCTGCTCGTTGAACACAATGTGGTTCGCTTTCTCCCCTTCGTTGTTGGGTGTCTGTGTTGTTCTACGCATCAACATGCCACAGTCTTCTACGTCCAAATGTAGAGATCCCCCATTTTATGTTACATTTTCAAACCAAAAAGTAGACCAACAAGGGCATTTTTTTCACATTAGGATTTGCACTTTCCTTGATGAAGTTATGGTTAAGGTTAAAACACTAGACTACCAGATAGGATAGCAACTTGAAGAGATTATACTGTTGTTCGTATAAAACATGTTTACATTTCTTTTCTCTCTTTTGAAAGAGTCACATCTATTTATTCATAAAGTGCAAAAAAAAAAGTCATTTTATTCTGTCTAACTTTTTCTAGTCTTTTTTTGCTCTTTCAAACTGTACTTGGATTCATTACTGTAGTACGTAGATTATGTTGTGGGTCCTCCTGCAACATGCCCCGGAGGTGGAGGGCTCTGTCTTCAGAAGAGCTGAACATCTGGTGGATCAGAACCCTGCAAAGCCTTTTCATTCCTGTCTCTGTTCAGACAGCTTATTTGATTACTTGTTTTTGATCACAAAGTCATACAGGAAAAGTCTGCAAAGACATATTTCAGCTGTGAAGCACTCTGATGATCAAGGTAAAAAAGAAAGACCGACGCCTTGTGTTTGACATCATCAATTGTAGACATACTTTACTACCTGCGCGTTGCGTAACCATCCCGATGCAATGTGACGAATCAGGTCTTTCAGCAATGTACGTTTGAGACTTTGGCAATGCAAGTTGCTTGAACTGGACGTACTGTTCTGTAAATGGAAACTGTAGGTTTAGAACGAGATTTCAGATTTGCATGCTCAGCAACCGCAGCCTTCAACAACCTATAAAAGCACGGCTACTCACACGTGCAAGAGAATTAAACATGCAGTATATCAAACTCTATCTTAAAATGCACGTAAAGCCGTTGACTGTTTTTAAGAGCTCGTTGTAAACAGTTACACTGTGAAATATTCAGAAGTATTCCGAACGTAAGCTTACATTAACAAAAAAATCCAGTGAAAAGACCTCATTGTTAGTGCTTGGTTAGAATCTGAGCATTGAGACTAATCAGCTTTTGGTAAAAGATACTTTTACTCATTTTGTAGGTATAAGCAGTCTCTTTTAAAGAAGATTTAAATTGGTCTGTCACTTTGGGGCAAGTTTCTGCCACGTACGAACGGTTGTTCATCGTTTATCCATTTTTAAATCAGTAACAAATCTTACCGTGTTAAACAAAACAGTTACGGTCCAGGAATTGACTTGCGGCTTGCTTTATTTACTACAAAGTATCAAATGTTTATCAAAGTTGTTTATACTTAGAATGCATGCTGTTAGTTTGTTTTAGCTACAGTAAATGCTTGATAGTACAGCCTTACATGAAGGAACTTCTGTATAATTACTGACTGCATTGCATCTCTATGATGCGTAATGAATTGAGGATTTCTCTTTGCCGTGAACTGTAACATACATATTGAAAGAATGAGTTACAAGTTTACACACATTTATACACATTGAGAAGACTTGCTGGTCTACTGGACCCCTGATGTGTTCTTATAGACGCAAGTGAATGTGCGACACATATTTGGACTCCGCCATTATATACACCAAAGGAATTATCAAAGGCTTTTCCAAATAGCTGGACATAGAATTAGTCCCTCTTAATTACACGGTGGAGAGAGAAAAACGCTCTCTCAGACAGAGGAAGGTTAATATCAGGCGACACAATTGTCACGACTGTCTGCCAACGTTGTACTTATTGGACGAACCAAGAAGTGATGTACTTATAATGTTTGAGTGTCAGAAGACATGGTTAAGTAGCACAACAAGCGACAGAAGATGAATCAAGGCTAGCACCAAGCTCCAGCCAGTCTGTCTCCGCTCAACAAGCCCTTTCAAGCCAGACGAGCCTCACAATTTATTGCCTTGTGTCTATTGTGAAGCTCCACGCAGGAAGGGGAAAAAAAACAACGACACTATTTTTCTCTAATAATCTGGATATGTAAGGAAGACGTGTTTTAACTGTGGGTATGCACGCTTGCAACGATGCTATTACAGTAATGATGTCACTCCTAAATAATGCAGAAAAGTCCATTCTATTTTATGTCTATTACAGTCTCTGATGAGTGCTAAACAAGTATGATTTAGAGTAACGCTCAGCAGCAACAGTGCACTGCATACTTAAATGTATGTCAAAAAGTTCCACACAATGACCGGTGATAGACAAATACTTCTTTTCCCCACAATGCCTCAAACTGTATGAACCATAACATTTACTAACAAAAGACACGAGGCAGTTCAAATGGTCTCACTTGATCTTTAGCGATGCTCAGTCATAGTCACTTTGTCTTAATGTTCATACAGTCTGCAGAGGGACTTAAACCAACTGCAACTGAAAAGAGACTGAGTTTATAGGCAGGTGGGTGGGAGGTCCCCACTGTGGAGTAGGAAACCAAAGCAGAGGGAGAACTTCTCTCCTTCACTTTTTCGGTTTTGTTTAAATTGGCGTTGGTGGGTGATGCATTTCACAAGTTCTTCATATGCCAGCGGGTATTATGGGATGGGGTTACCCGTGTGAGAATTCTCAGCTTGCTCACAAAAGTAAAAGAATCAGTGAATGGAGAGGGAGAAAAGCAAAAGCAAGGATCCTGAGAGCTCTCCACGCTGTGGTTGGTCATTATGAAATCTCTGAAAAACACTGCACAGATTAATGGTTTAAGGGGCCCTTGTAGAAAGAAAAGGAGTGTACCTGGAGATTTATTTCATTCAATCTCAGGAAGTCTTAAGAAAACTAACTGGAGTGGGTCTACGCGTCTGAGGCTGGATCAAGTTCAAGTCAGTTTCATTGTCAGATGCACAGAACAACACGAAGTCAGATACACAGCAAACTGGCATAACACGACATACAAACATACTTTGAATATACATTAAAGGACAGAAATTAAACCTTTGATAAGAAAATACATAACAAATCCCCTAAATATACAAAATAATGTCTGGTTTGAGGTGTGCCAACACATAGAAGGGTGTAGAAGGCATTCATCTGGTGTAATAACCTTTAGACTGTAGAAATGAGGTTTTATTAATAGTGAGTTAATTGCTTGAATATGTCTACTGGATTCATGTTATCAGTGGAGGAAGTTAATTCATTAACACCAAAGTATTCATAATATGTATATCTTAGTTGTTCAAGTATCTTCAAAGCAAAGAAATCATGCGAACACACTTAAACTTGCATTTACTCTAGAAAACATGCGAACACACTTAAACTTGCATTTACTGTGCCATACAGTTATTACTTGCTATGGCGCAACAATCACTTAAACCACACTCTGAATCAATAACCATCTTTGTTAGGTATTATATTTTCAAACTAACATTTCCTGTGGACCCACTTCAGAGAGTTGTTTTTGTTAAAAGACAGTTGGAGGTCTCAAGCATCACCCTTTTAAAATCCTGTCATTACCATGAGAAAGATATTTGTGCGCGGGTTCCTCAGCTCATTAGAAACCCATAGTGTGCCATCACAATGTACAAGATGTGGCTCACACCACGACCAACTTACTGAGGCCTGTTGAAAAGCTGTGAAAATGCAAAGTTGGCAAAATGATGCAAAAAAGATTCACCAAACAGATAACAATTCTGAATCTGAAAGAACAAAGAGCTATTAGGCAATGATAAGAAACAGATTTCAACTGGCCAGTAGAGTCAGCAGGCAAAAATCGCACCTACATCTGATCCCAATAATATGCACATCTGCCAAAAGCTACATTCTGTGAATGGAACTGATTTTCCCAGCTTCAAAGATGCATCAAAGAGTGGGGGAGGGTGGAAAACTGGTAAGGGCCTTTTGCAACTGTAGTTCATATACCCGTGAATCATTAGTATTCTACAGAGATAAAAAAAAAAGCTGGCAAATCAGGGATAAAGAGACCATGTGAACATGTTTGAAAAAATGCGTTAGGCGGTGAAGTGTTTTCTGGCAGGCAATATGCATAATGCAAAGGGAGAAGGGAAGCAAAGAGTTGGAGTGACTGTTTGGGGGTCCTGCTAGTCAATCATAAGGGTCTTCTGTGTGGTAAACAAAAGGCATCGGCGTGTTCAAATCCATCCATTCAGCAATCATAAAAGGAACTGTTCCTCCCGTTCGTCACACTTATAGTTCCAAAGAGACTGTAGCTGCCAACCGTAGGGCATTACGTTGTCTAGAACACACACGTGATCAAATTAATTCCAGGCATGGTACTATTGAACTCTAGACCACAAGTAAAGGTGGTCCTTAGGTTTTACAATCACAGTGTATGATAAATATTACGGGGGGCCTCCTGTCTCTATTTTCCATGTAGTGTTTTGACTTTGTCTGTGGCCTGTTCTGAAAATGTAACTTCAAATGTTACCAATGATGAAGTTGCCAGATGGAGAAGAGACTGACTTTCACATGTATAAACTATCATCAGTGCTTCGCCTGGGATGTTATGAGAAGGTTAGTGACCTGGAGAAAATGTGACTTGGAGAAAGCTTCAAGTTTAAGAGCTCTGCACTATTAATAAACCATGGACACTATCTTTGCAAAATAGAAAATGTTAGAAAGAAGATTTTCAGGGGAGACTGGATTCTGTTCTCTTACTTTTCCTCTTCTTTTCATTGTGGTTTTTGTTTCTGTTGCTGTGAAACTTGTTTTTAATGGCGTTCTCCCCATTTCATGCATTTGAAAGAGTTAATGTCCAACTAAAAAACAATGTTTAGTGTGGAACCAACTGACGACGTCAATGATTAGATTTTCAGTTAAGTAGTCATTCAGATGTCAACATGTCATGATAACAACAGTTACCAGATGACAGACTGGCATGTTCAGTAACATGCTGTAAGGCATGATTGCAGTTAAGTCAGGGCTTGTAGGAAAATTAAAGTATGAAATGCATTGGAAAACACTAACGGTATATACATTTAAAACTTGTCTGTGGATTACATAGCTATCAAAATATAGGTTTGCCCCAAAACAGTCTAAACACAGCGGTCTTGATTGTGGTACACTGCTATTTTGCACAGACAAAACAGACTTTGTCTTGGGCTATTTTTGCTTCATTGAAACACAAAGCAATGCACATTTGCGCTGCTTGAATAAAATGTTCTCTCAACAGTTGGTATCTGTGGGGATTATATTGTGCTTTTGTCATATGCATAACCCTGATGCCTGTTAAAGTACATCTGAATAACTTCTTTATGCAGCATAATGTTGACTCTGCAGGCAGTCTCTGGACTGCAGCCAAAGTCACTGCACTTCCATTAAGAAGTGAAATGTTCCTCATTTCGGTCGCATGTTTCGCAGTCACTGAGAACACAGCATTCAATGAATACACTTCCTCAATGCCCCTAAATGCATCAGATGGACTTTTCGCTTTGTCCACAGTTGAGTGTTTCAATAGCTTCGATATGCAATTTAGATTATATTTTGTTCCGTTTAGTTCAAAGTCAAATTCTTACCGGTCACAGACGGATCCATATTTGTGAAACTGTGAGTGTTCTAGAACACCGTGAACTTATCTTTGTGGAATTTACATGCGAGCTGAACATATCGGCAAATGCATGCAACTGCTTTGAAGATCAAAGGATAATTCTGTGAAACGGCTTTTGTGGTCAAACTAACAGAGTCAGAAAAGAGCACTACCAATCTCTATATACAGAAGGTATTTCCATCATCCTCATAACGCTAATGCCTGGGATTTGAACACGGCCTTTATTATTCTGCCATTGAACACTCAAAGAAGTTAATGGAGGTGTGGTTGCTTCCAGAATAGAAGATGGGCTGTGGTGCTAGATCCACTATTTAATCAGGAGGGTGAATGTAGAGATTATATGGTCTGGTGGTTCAAATTTCTTTTCCATCATTGGAATTAGAACACCAAATCCTGTATTCGTGCCTGTCAAAGACAGATAGTCTAATAGACAAATGCGTGCTTTAAAAGAGAAAGAAAGTAGATTTCACGCTGCACCTGCCTTGGGAAACTTTGACCCGTAAGAGAAGACAATGGTGAAGATAAACAGGGGATTCTAGTTGACGTACTAACAGTTAAATATTAACCACGGGGCGTCTATGAGCACAGAAAGAGACGGTTTTCTTGTTTTCTTAGAAGAAAGACAAGAGTTGTTAATAGTTTTTCCCATTTTCCTTTAAAAGAAGAGTCATAAAACATTTGGTTTATGTCCCTTTGTATACTGTACTCCAACTCATGTTTATAAAAGGAGGTCATATAAAAATGAAAATAAAATACACAATACTTTAAGATAAACTGAACTGCTTAGTTTAACTGACCAGCGCACAAGAATCGCTCCGAATGGCAGTCCAAGTAAAATTGGACTGAAACTTTCTCATCTTCATTTTAAACCAGTTTCCTTAATGTGACCTGTTTTAGGTTGGGGTGCCTCATAGGGTTTTTAGGAGGTGTGGGTACCCATAGATGCATGTGAGACTGGAGACCATTGCTGAGCCCTATTCCTGGACAAAGCTGCTTATAGCTCCTTTAGTGCAACCAGGACTGTATGCCTAAACTTCCAAAGGGATTTCAGTAGGCCAGCCTCCCTTGCCCTCCATAATTAGGCCACCCACATACACAGTCATGCGCCTGGCATTGTGTTTTCCTGGGGATTCTAGTACAGCCCAGATTGAAATTCGGTCGAGGCAGGAAATCTCACAGTTGGAATCTGTGCTACAGTTTGCTTACTAGTATGGGAATTTCGAACCATACTTTGTACATACGTTCTTATTTTCTTAACCTAATGCCCACATCGTGGTGTAGATGGACACGGTTAGAAAAGAGGAACTATTGTATTTAATCACGTGTAGCTGAAAATGAAAGAGCACAATTTTATTGCGTTCTTGTTAAGAAGGTCTTTGTTGGAACGCAGATAATTTCATTACAGCTCCACATTCCATGTAATCTAATAGTTCTAACATGTCAAAATGACATCTGTGAATGTGATCCACATCTTAAAGAACATTTCAGACTGAAAAATCCTTTTATCATTAGGATAACGTTTGAATAGACATGCTTTGGAAAATCCCTGCTCGTAACTCACTTGATAGCTCAATTATATTAGCTTGCTACTATCACTTGTTGGCTACTCTATTGTGTATAAAAACATAAAGGCCCTCTATATTTACAATTGAAAATGAAGTTACAGTATATAGACTAATTTACTAGGTTCGAGCCCATTTTTGAATGAGTGCTTTACGTATAATGTTTGCAACATTGAATTTTTACGATAATATAAGGATTTAACTTGGAATTCATGGACAAGACATGATACACGATGCGTGTGGCGAAAATGCAACAGCACTGATCAGAATGACAGCACTAGTAATAAGTTTAGTTGACATTCTTCCTCGACAAAAAGTTATGTAATTTTCCTAAACGATGTTCCTGCGTGCCTTGCTGGTTGCGTGCGAGAGAACTGTACATTGAGGAAAAGTGTCGATTACACACAGGGACCTAATGTGAATAATTTATTTGTTTTTAAGTCAGTTGCCTGCCGGCTGAGCGGGGATTTTTCTTCTGGGCACTTGACAATGGCAAAAAAGTAACACGTGCGCCCGTGGCGTGCATTGGGAGTTCAAAACGAGAGCTGTACGATTACGCATTTTGATTGACATCTAGACGAGCTAGTGCGCGTGGTTCTAGGCTGTAGCCTGTTTCTCGCACTTGCTCCCAAAGCATTTTACACGGGCGGAGTCGTACGGTTTATCGATAGTGTACGGACCGTTACAGTTGGCGAATGAATCTTTACGTACTTTAAGAAAATAATGTTCGAGTGAGTGTAAACTTTTTTATAGGTACTAGATGTGTTTAGCGTTAGGAAGCATTGCAAAGGATATATTTTGCCATTGTATCAACCGAATTGGAATTTTACACGGCAAGGAGTATTCATTGACTCCTCGGTTCGGGGCCCCTTCCATGCAAGTGAGTACCCTGCTCACACTTTACTCAGTGAGTGGGTGTTGCAATACTGCATATACCTTTGGAAACAAGATTTGTGCGTACGTGAATACGTGTGTTTAAAGCATGTATACAGCTCTAAGCGCCTGTTGCTTGTAAGATTAAATGGATAGATCTGTTGGACTTAAAACTTTACTTTAGCGAGGTAGGAGCGAAGACTGACCAACTATATTCATGCCGAAGGCATTAGCCAACAGCACCAACTCGTTAGCTAGCAACTTCATGCAGCCACACTGAAACTGCATACTTCTATAGCTAACTATATATAGGGAGGACTATGCTCAAATGCTCAACTCTAATCTACCTTTTTTAAAAGCTTTGAAAGGTTTCATATTCCAACTGTCTTGTGTGCCCTGTGATTCATAGCCTACTGGAAACTCAGTAGGCACCAAAATGAATGTCGTGAAAGTATGTACGATGGGCAATGTTGTGGTCCTCTCAATGATTTACTGAACATTGTGTAAGAAGATGTCTTACAGTCTTACGCAACCAGTTTCTGATATCCCTCATTCTGTGTTGCAGATCTGAGGGGCGTTTACAAGGCCAGAGCTGCGGGCCGCAGATGGGAACTTACTGCATGCCTTGAGGCACCACAGCGGTGGGGTGGATTGCAGTGTTTCAAGAATGACCTGAAAGGTAGAGAATGTAGCTAAGAGAAAATACATATCGTTCAGCTATTACATATCGTTTGAGTGTTTTTTGGCAACGGTGCGCTTTGCTGATACGTTGCATATATTGATAGAGAAACCTAGAGACGAACTATTATCGGTAGAAAATACTGTTAGGCAAGTGGTTTAGAGGGTCGGTATTTTTACTCAGAAGAACACGGTGAAACCAAGCAGTCACCATGAGTGCTGAAGGATATCAGTACAGAGCGCTTTACGACTACAAGAAGGAACGAGAGGAGGACATTGACCTACATGTTGGGGATATATTGATGGTGACCAAAGGAGCCCTGATAGCTTTTGGGTACAGTGAAGGACTTGAGGAGAGACCAGAGGATGTTGGCTGGCTGCCTGGCTTTAATGAAACCACTCAGGAAAAGGGGGATTTCCCAGGGACATATGTCGAGTTCATTGGCAAGAGGAGGATCTCTCCTCCCACTCCGAAACCAAGGCCCCCCAGACCGCTGCCAGTGGCCCCATGCTCCTCCAAGACAGACTCGGATTCTGAACAAGGTGAGTGTTTCCATTTAAATGGGAGGGGAACGGAAGGGGGTAGGGGGGAGTGGAGGGGGGTTGGGGGGAGTGGAGGATGGGGGGTGGGGGGGTGGTTGCTAAACATTTCACTATAGGTTTGACCTACTCTTGACTCTGCAACACCCAGGACCTGGTGTTGAAGGTTTGATGGGAACTAAAAGATACATATTTCCCCTGGTTGTCTTATTTCTCAGTTTATCCATATATTCCACACATTCCATTATAACACAACATATAACAAACCACGATTCGGTTACTATTAATCATATTTTCCATATTAGTTTGACCTACAGTACTTTCTCGTCTCTCGACTTGAACATGAGCAGTAATCTCACAACCTTTGGTCTTGAAGCTGAGGCAATTTTGACCCAACCAAACAAGGATCGACTCGTGAATCGTATTGGCTCCTGCAATCCATATTTCTTCTCGAGTAATCAATACGGCCTTTCCTCTCATCCTGAAAGATTGGACGTGCGTGACTCTGGGTCGCGTTCTCCTAACTCATTCAGCAGTAAGAAGTGCGTCACAGATTGGAAGTGCATGAGTTGTGCGTCCACCACAGCCTAACATGACCAGTGGAAATCCGTTGCCATGGAGCCCGGCCGAAGCGTAGGTGTCTTTCGACAACATCCGAGTCAGATGACCAGAGATACAGTAACTGAGTAAATGGCTCCATGTTTGTCACGCTGACTGAAGTTTGAGTTGTCTTTTCATCAACAGTAAGAGGAAATTGATTGGTTGAAATGGTTCCTTTTTTGAAGGAATCCATCATGAGTGAGTTTAAGTATCTGCTTCTCTTTCTCATCCTCTCTCTTTCTCATCCTCTCTCTTTCTCATCCTCTCTCTTTCTCATCCTCTCTCTCTCTTTCTCCTCCTCTCTCTCTTTCTCATCCTCTCTCTCTTTCTCCTCTCTCTCTTTCCTATCCTCTCTCATTTTTATCCTCTCTTCCTTTCAGTTACTTCTCTGCCTAAAGAATGTCTCTATTTCCCCCCCCTAAACATCGTTAAGTCGTCTCTTTCCTGGTATTTCTTTAGAGCTACATTACAAGTACACCGCTTCTTCTGGCCTGTGTTTACATTGAAGACTGCTGGGAAAGTGTGCTGACGACACACTCCAATTACAGCCATGATATGAAACGCTGTTGCTCAGATATCCGGAGGCCCAGTTGAATTCTAACCAGGCCCCTAAGGGCGATGATATTGCTGGTGTCCAGGGCACAGTGCATCGTGGTCTGGGGTTGATCTGGGCTGGACGCTAGCCTCACCGCTGGATCTCTGTCCTGTTGGTTATTCTGGAAGCATTCGGAACAGAAACAGTCTCACTTCCTGTACACATGAAGAGTATGGTGTCTGTCAGGCTGTTTTGTGCTGACTAATCAACATATGACAAATGGCCACATGGCACAAATCTGATCTCAAAATCTGCATGTTTTGGATTGTTTGAGGAAGATTAATTAGGCCTTCTTAAGGTGGGCTAGTTACCAAATTTGGGCTCTTGGCTACAGGCAACGGAAGACACTTCAAGCTGCTTTCATGTTGCATAGTCTTTGATCACTTTAAGACAAGTCATTAGAAATGATAGACTTGAACAACAGACTTACTGCCTGACAAGTCTAGTGTTAATATTTCCATTTTGGCTTTAAATGTTAACCATGTGACTTGCCTTATTGCATTTTTTTTAAAGAGTTAAGATTTTATGAATACTATATTGTCTTGCTGGCCTGTGCCTTCTGTCACCTATAGAACAACTATGGTTACTAAGTTGGTTTTCAGTTGGTGACCTTTTGTGGAGGTATTGTGAAATTCTTTGCAGGGCCTAGCAGGGCGAGGGAAGAGCCGTATGAAGGGGGCATGTGTTGAACGGCCGTTGCTTGGGTGAGTGGCAGTGCTGAGGCTGGAGGGAGTGTGGCTGGAGCACCAGGAGAAGACAAGTCTCTGTGTCCTATAGAAGGGAGAGTGAGGGGAGCGAGAGATATAGAGGGGGAAGGGGGAGAGGGAGCGTTGGAGAGAGAGAGAGGGAGAGGGAGCGTTAGAGAGAGAGGGGGAGAGGAAGAGTTATAGAGAGAGGGAGAGTTAGAGAGAGAGGGGGAGAGGGAGAGTTAGAGGGAGAAAGAAGGGGGAGAGATATCAGGAGAGAAAAGGGGGGAGGGATCCAGGGGCTTGCAGGCCTGAACAGGGAAGGGGCCTGTGTGGGGTGCTAGAGGGCCGTAGTGGAGAAGGGGACGAGAAAGAGGGTGTTTTGGTAGCGTAGGGTCAGCCGCGCTACAGGCTTTTGGGGGGAGGGGGGGGAGGGGAGGGGGGGACTGGCAGGAGGGGCTGGAAGGGGGTGGGCATTGAAAGCTCTGGGGGCACAAACCTAGGGGGAGCTGAAGCAAAGGAGGTGAAGGGAGCAAGGCTGGGCGCTTTGAGTTGGAGGCAAGGCTTCTTGTTGCTTCAGAGTGGGGGTGATTTATTGCCCGCCACTGAGAGATCTGGCAGATCCCTCACTCCCTTTCCTCCAGCGCTTCAGTGCCCTAACCCTCCCTCCCTTCCTCCTTCTCCTCCTCTTTTTTAATGTTTTGATAATGTTCCTGAAGTCGGCTCCGGCTGGGGGAGAGAAGAGGAACTCGGAGTCTTGGAAAGGGGGCCTCTGCACTCTGAGCCACAGGGGTTTACTTCAGAACAGCAGATGTGGACAGAGAGGGAGGGGGAGGGAGAGGGGGAGAGAGGGGTGGGGATAGGGGGAGGGAGAATGGTTAGGGGGAGAGGGGGTGGGAGTTTAGCAGGGCAGGGAGGGGAGTTGGAGGAGGAGGAGGGAGAGGAGCGGGGTGGAGAGATAGGGAGAGGAGGGAGAGAGCGTTGAGGGGGAGGGGAGGGGATAGCCGGTGGAGGGAGGGAGGGAGAGAGGGGTGGGGTATAGAGGGAGGGAGAGAGTGAGGGGGGGGAGAGGGGGAGGGGATAGCGGGGAGGGAGTAGGAGAACGGGGGAGGGGAGGGAGGGAGGGGAAGGAGGGAGGAGAGAAGAGGGTTGGTCTGGCTGTAGAAGTATTCTGCCTCATACCAGCAGCCTGGGTTTTTAGAATACTAATGCCTGCGCTCCCTGACTGGGCCTCTCTGTTGAGAGGGTCTCTACTGTATGTGTTTAGGCTCAGCCAGCAAGCCACACACTGAGAACCGTGAGCCTGAAACGACAGATAATAAAGTCTCACTTAGGACTTCCGTTCTCTCTTTTGGCTAAGACGAGAATGCCCAAAAATGTCTTGGTGTATGGATAGCCTCCTTGAACAGGCAAAGTTATAAACAGCTGAGGTTGTTGTTAGTGTGACTCACTAATGGAAACTAGAACATACTGGTTTATGTCTATAAAACTGTCATGTCCGCTGCCAACAGACATGTGGTTCTTGCATTACCGCGCATCATAACCTATTTTTTCTCTTTGGTTTGCACCATCTAGTTCATAATCTCCTATCTCAGCAATGTCAACAAACGTCCACTCCAGTTGACAGGAGTTGATGGATGCAAGAAAGACTTCTCCATCTGTTGCAGCGAACATTCAGTTCTCCAAGTTCAATGTTTAAAGTTCATGTTTGCTTTTTGTCCTCCCAACAGCCCTCTGTGGAGGCTGTTCTCTCAGAAATGCTGCTTCAGATCAACTCTGGCAGATCTGATTGTTACTTGCGATTCTCCAGCGACATGCTCATGCTTGCCTCAAAAACCAAAAGAAAAAAAAAAAGAAGATTTGACGCTATAGGTAGTCACTGATCCGTGTCTACACAGGTGTTTGCAGCTCTCTGCAACAAGACGCAGGCCTTTTTGTAATGTACGGTCAGAAAACTGTCCGTTGACGTGTACGGAAGAAAATACTTCATCAGTTGCCTTATCTTCTCTGTGACATTTCCGGGCATAATCTTCATGCCTTTAAGTATCCTTCAAGTGCGCGTGGACCATGTGCAGCACAGTCCAGCGCTGTTTCGTAACTTCGCACACAGGCGGGAAGAAAAGTCTGTGTGACGCAGTGAAAAATGGAGAGAGAGTGAGAGACACTGGGGGAGGATATCAAGGCTTATGTTACACTTATTCGAGTGGAAATAGGGAAATATAGTTAGCGTGTATCCTGGCCCGTGTACAGAGCTTAAAAGGAAGTAAGACAGTATTGGGGGTGGCCCCTCCGGGTGTCATTTCCATAACAGAAAGACAATGCCTGTCCGGGGAGACGGTGAGGGACATGGGGAGAGTTCTGCCTAGCTGGAGATGGAGATAATGAAGCTCTCTCCCTGTACAGGCCTCCCCACCTCTTAGCTGAACATCTGCTGCTTTGAGCAGCAAGCAGAGCCTCTCTGAAGGACAGTCGTTGCTCTGCTCCACAAAGACTTTTTTTTTTCCTCCTCCAAACGCTGGCGCGGCGAGCGTCGTTAATCTTGCGTAGTCAGGACCGGTGATGGATTACTGACCCTTTCTGAAGGCAGTGGGCTAAAGGGAACAGGCTATTTGAGCTGCATGATGTGACAGTGGCTTCTCAGGCGAGGCTTCTCTGTGGGTTCTGTTGGTGGCCGTGCTTGTTGGTGGACAGGAGGGTGATTCTTTGCTGGAAGACTAGGGGCCACGCAGACTGCATGGTAGACTGATTTGCGGCGCTGCTGCAGTGAATCAGTATTGTACTAAGTGCTGATTGCAGTAACCTGGGGCACAATGCTGCAGGATAATAAATGGACGTGCTGTCAATGGGAGCTGGACGGTGGCCGCGTCACGCTGTGCGGGGCTCATCGCTGCGCCTCGCTCAGCGCTCAGCCACACGTTTTTAGCAAACGCCGGGTTCACCTTTTCCGTTCCTCGCCGCTTTGCGTTTCTCGTGTGACATGCGCGTCGGTGAGGCTAGGTCCCTTAAAGGCATCTCATGTCGGTATCGTTCAGTTTATTTGTTTCTTCACTGCGATATAAGAGGTTATCAGGATAATCACATTTGAGCTGCTCGTATACACCAGTGCTTCCCAGAATCACAATATTCAAATATTCAGTGGAAAAAAGTAATTTAAGAGCACAATAAAGTCTATACACATTGTAATTTGATTTCTCTCTTTAAGCCCCCACCAGACTACGTTGGGCTACACAATTCCAGTAAAAGCCTGTTTTATGGGCCTGTGTGCGTGAGAGCGCGCACATATGCCTTTCATTACTTGATCGCCTTCAGAGACTGAAGTCTGAATTGGCAAATCTTCTTACTGGAGGCAAAGCATGTCTGCTATCAGGATTAGCCACTCATTGCAGAGAGGGGAGAGGGAGGAGAGAGGGGGGGGGGAGATAGAGATAGAGAGAGAGAGAGCAAAAGAAAGAAATAAAAACTCAATAGGAGGGGGAGAAAGAGAGAAGGTTTAAAGGAAAAAAAAGAAACAGGTAGAGAAGAACAGAGGAGGGAGGAAGGGAAGGAGGGAGGGAAGGAGGGAGGGCGAGCCATTTGAAATATGCAGTGGACTATCCGAGCATGCTGAGGGATGCGTGAGGCTCACGTTGAGCAGGAGGTGTGGCGTTATATAAGTGCGTGGAGGGGACGGGATTGGAGGCCGGCGCAATGCCTCAAGCCGGCACGTCTCGAATACCAAGTGTCTTCACCGAATGTGATAGGTTTCACTCTGGTTATATATCAATTGATCAAAGAGGGAGGGAGAGAGATAGAGATAAACAGAGAGGGAGAGGGAGAGGGAGAGGGGGATCGGGTGAAAGTCTGAATTTCAGCTACACAGTTATGATGGACTTGGCCTTGTCGTTTCTTTATCAGAATAAAAGTCTGAGTAGAATGAGACTCCAATACAGGGGTACGATCAAATAAAACACATTAAAATGTATTATTCAAGATATTGTAATACGCTATTGAAGGTCTATTACAAGTATGTGTTTCACACTGATTTATGACACACCGTGTCCCTTTTATCATCCTTTGTGTCGTTTTGCTAGACCCATTTTTGCCTCTCATTAGTGGCCAAACTGCCCTGCAGGCGACTCTGTAGCAACAGGCTTTTCATTGGCTCGCTTAGTTTACGCACTGCGCGTTTCGTCCTACAGGGGGAGACATTGCCTGACTTTTGCATGGCTGTCGCTTCCATCTCGTGTGGTAGCTGGAGGCCTTGCAGCCCAGCATGCAGAGCAGACATACAGTCTCCTGCCTTCTCGCACCAGTGACAGTGGGGTTCTCTCCAATCCTCATTTCTACAGAGAAATCGATCATCTAACAGTTCAAGTTTTGCCCTCTTAAGTCGGTCATAACTCGACAACCATGTCATTATTATTCATGTGTTCATATTATTCATATGTGTATGTATTCATGTGTGTGTATATATATATATTTTAGGATCATCTGCAGATTTTTAAGTCACGTTTAAAACAGACCTTTTTCTTCCAAACATAAAGAAATATTCCAATTTAAAAAAATGCAGTCTTGCACTTGAGCAGGGCTCTCTAAATGTAACTAAAGTGTACGCTATCTTTAGTCTCTCTCAGTCTGTGGTGCCCCTTCTCTGGCCTGGCCACAGTCTGCAGTTCAGCCAGTTCAGAATATGTACCGTTTGAACTGGAACCACAGCAATGCCTCAGGCAGCTGTTCCAACTTCCTCAACCTGTGGTTGACTGACTGACTGACTGGCTGGTTGACTGGCTGACTGACTGACTGGCTGACTGACTGACAGACAGTCTGTCAGATGTGCAGAATGAGCGAGCAAGGCCCTCTGGGATATTATGAGAAGGTCTGTTAAACATGCAGGCTTGTGGAGACTTGTTCAGGGGGCCTCTCTCCTTACCCGAGTTGCCAGGGCAACTGACTTCTCGTATTGGGAGAAAGTTTCAACGGAGGACCCTGATTGGCTCAGCGGATCCGCTGCTGTAAAAACAAGTCTGTGGTGAATTTTAACACATTCATGTCTGTATCCAAGGTAAAGGAGGCAATTTCAGTGCGAGAGAGAGACCTTCGGTGCAAAGACCAACGTTTATGTAAACATATCATTAAAGGATCTTTTCCTGCACAGTGAGTCCATGTTGTGTTCTACTGGTCTCAGCATTTACCAGTAGATTTGCATTGTGCCTTGGTATTCTAATGTTCTGGTGCTGAAAGAACCTGTTTCACATTTAGAACACAGCTTTGAAGAGGCAGTGAGACCAGCTCTTTCCCCTTGCATGTTTGCATTCGCGTTTAATGCAGGCCAAAGGGGCCCTGTATGGGTATGGTTTCTCTCTCCATTGCTTTCTCTCCCTCCGTTTCTCACTCTTTCTGTCTTTCTCTCTCTCTACATTTTGTTCTCTCCGTTTCTCACACTCTCTTGCTCTCTCTTTCTCTCTACATTTCTTTTTCTGCATTTCTCTCTCTCTCTCTCTCTCTCTCTCTCTCTCTCTGTCCTTCCATCTCTACATTTATCTCTCTCTTGCTTAATCTTCTCATTTCATCTCTGCATTTTGTCCATCTCCTATCTGTCCTGGTCTCCTCACACCTCTCTCCCACCCGCCCGCCCACCCACCCTCTTCTCATCTCCCTCTATCTCTCCCTCTTCGCCCAAGGCGGACTTGGCCCATCAGAGGCATTCTCTCAGCCTACTTGTTCCCGTGCCAACGTCTCATGGAAATCACCAACTGATGGCTCCCCACATTTCTGCCATTTTCCGTCTGCCACTCGACACCGGCCTGGCCCAAACTGGAGGGAGGAGGTCGCCTGACGCTACCAAGAAGCAACACTATCTGGTCCTCCCAGTGTCACTCACAGGGCAGCTATGGATAGAGTAAATAAACAGAAGACTAGACACTGATACCACAAATAGCCTTGCGGTTCCACAGAATGGCAGTTGGGGGGGGGGGGGCAACTGAGAAATGACTTTAGATCTGAAAGGAATAGCGTCCTGCAAACGAGCCCATATTGCTAACGCCGAAGAACGCGCAATCGCTTGTGCGAGCAACTTGCTCTTAAAACCTGTTTCCCAGCTTCCCGTGTGTGTGTGTGTTGTGTGTTGTGTGTGTGTGTGTGTGTGTGTGCGTGCGTGCGTGCGTGCGTGCGTGCGTGTGTTGTGTGCATGTGTGCAGGCGACACTCCACCTTTTGTCTAGTGCCATGTTCCTGTTTTAAGTAGAATAAAATCTACCAGCTACATGGAATAGACATTCATTGTGCTTGGCCAGTTATCAGTTGCACATGTAGCACGCAGGAGGGCAGGTGTAAATTTAACCACAGATTGTGAATTGACTTTCCCAGAAGCTGGTTTGGCAGAGGACAGCCAGCAGTGTAGGGTATCTGTCTGGGCAAAAGGTTATGCTGTCAAGGTGTGTAGAGGTGGCACTTGGTGTCTAGATCTCTATTTAGGGAAACTGCTTTCTTCTAAGTTAAGGATTTCAGATTCTCAGAAAATGCCCTCTCCCTCCCCCCCCTCGCTCTCTTTCCCTCCCTCTCTCCCTCTCTTTCTTTCTCTGCCTTCCTTTCCTTTCTCTCCCTCCCTGTCTTTCGCTCCTTTGCTCTCTTTTTCTCTCTCTCTCCATCCCTCTCTCTCTTTCTCTCCCACCCTCTCTCCCTTTCCTTCTCTCCCTCCCTCTCCGTTCTTTCCTTCGCTGTCTTTTTCCCTCTCTCCACCTCTCTTTCTCTCCCTCTTTCTTTCTTTCTTTCTTTCTTTCTCTCTCTCTCTCCCTCTCTCTCTCTCTCTCCCTCTCTTTCTCTCCCTCTCTCTCGCCCTCTCCCTCTCTCCCTCTCCCTCTCTCTTTCTCTCTCTTTCTCTCTCTCTCTCTCTCTCTCTCTCTCTCTCTTTCTCTCTCTCTTTCTCTCCCTCTCTCTCTCTCAAGCCTAGCCTGTTCACTCTAATGCCTTCCAGATGACTAGTCTTCCACTGAGTGCTGCATTTTAGGGGGTTTGGGTTTTGATAATCCGTTAAATTCACAGTCACGCAGCTTGGCCCTTTTCTTTTTTCATGGCGTTAGCAATCGGGGAAGAACCATTAAATATGGCAAGTCATTAGTCAGTTTACCTGGCTAGCAACTGTTCTTGGGAGGAAGTGAACGTTTCCAGGCTAATGACTAGTATGTATGTGCAAATGGCTACACTAGATGCCCGTTTAATTCCTGTTAGATTTTTTTTTATACATATATAATTTCAGGGTACAGAGAAATGAAAATAAGGAAACGTAAAAAGGGCTCCATTCATGCCCCTGCGTTTGAAACGACACACTCGAAGCCTTGAACAGTTAGCCCTTTCAGAAAATCGCTCTTCAAAATAACCTTTCGTAAAGCCAAATAAAATCTTTGCCAGCCTTTCATGTCCACACCTGGATGCTTAAGATCTAATGAAAAAAAAACGAGAGAAAAAGCCAGAGCTGGCTTGCCTCATGCATATCAGAAGCTGTTTGCTTAGCCTCCTGGTCCACCCCAACTCCACCTTAATGGTACCCTAGCGCTCAGCACCTCTCAATCTGAATCATGCTGTTGTACTCTCCAGATTTTTGGGCCTACTCAACACCCCTTTGGTCTTGTGTCTACTGCTTTGAAGTGAAAGTCCAATCCACTCCACCTTCTCACACTCCCTGCTCAGTACCTGACCATGCGAACACAACGGCGATTTGAAACGGAGATATTTATTAATAGGCCGTCTGAGCACGCGGCGAATCGCAGCCTGTTTTGGTTGGACTGAACGACATCGTGGGTCTGAAATGAACCCCCTCGTTTTTTCTTTTCATCTTTGTCGACGAGGCCGATGTTTTCATTCATCTGGTTGAATTTCGGTTCCTCCCGAGTTCTTACTTGGTCTACAAACACCGACCACCGGAGCCGCTTGTGTTGGCTCGGATGCGCTTCTGTTCTACGTGGTGCCCCTCAGTCATCATTTCAAAAGGGTGGCCAGATGGGGCCGCTGAAACTGTCAGGGCAGCTCACCAAAATCAGAAACCATTTCAGGAATTCTGGAATATATTTGCACGTTGACAACCAGGGTCAATATGAGAGTTATGGAATTGAATACTGATTAACGTTGGTGTCTTTTCCCCCCCAGTTAATGTTTCAAATCATTCACTGTACTAATACGGCTAAGTCCGAGGGTGGGGCAGGACAGCAGAGAGGCCACCATTTGTATCCAGGTGGCTATGGGCCCCCCTTCCTGCCCCCCCCCCCCCCCCGGCCTCCCGTTGAGGGTGCCACTTCAGATTTGGATGTCATGCAGTAAATGAGACCTAACCTTGACGTTCCCCTCTTTCTCCTCAGTCTTGGTACTGCTGGACCTGACAGAGCAGTTTGCCCTTCCGGAGACGGCCCCCCCCATGCTGGCCAGACTGCTGGAGGCCATCGAGAGGAAAGGTGAGACGACCACACTGAACACACCGGTCTCCCATCGTTTGGCAGAAAACATTGCTCATGTGTCATGGTAGGGTCATCTTGCTGTTCGAATGGTGACTGCCGGCTGATGACCTTTCAGAAAGATCTGTAATGGCATTAGTATAGAACACTACCAGGAAAAAACCTTTAGTAAACATTCGATAGACCGCAGTGCGTGGGTTCCTTAAGGAGAAATCTGTAACAAGGGGACTTAAACCATGTCTGATGGACCTGTGATTGTGTAGGTCTGGATAAACCCACGTTGTACCGGACCTTCACAGCTGGCGGTGGACTGGAGGTCAGACAGTGCTTTGAGATCGGTGAGTCGCACCTCTGCAGTGCACGGAAGAACATGGACGTCTGTTCATCTCTATAGGACACAGACGTGTAAGTCGCCGTCATAACTAACCTCATCTGATCTTGTGTCTTTTCTCCTGTCTGTGTGTCCAGATCCCCCCTCAGCAGAGCTGGACCAGATGGAGCTTCCAATGCTTTGTGACGGTCTCCGTAGATACCTGCAGGATCTTCCCCAGCCTGTCATCCCTGCAGCCATCTACTCTGCGATGGTCAGCGCAGCCCAAGGTGACCAACGGCACACTTGGAAACGCTCTACTGCGCTCGCTCTCCGCCCCGCTCCTCAGGGACAATCCTTCATCTTGCGCGTTTAAGATGTCGACCTCTCTTCAAAATGCACCCCGAATCAAATAAGGGAATTTGACTTATTTTCAATTTCATGCTCGGCAAGAACTTGGCGTAGACGGGTCATTTGGAAAGAGAGGTGTGCTGAAAGAGGGTAAACATCTAAATCATGTAGGACAAGGGGGACCCTGAGGACCAGGGTGGAGAACCACTGCTCTCCCTCTCCCACTAGAGCCGTCTTCTACACCACACATAGCCGTCATCAGTACCTTAACGCCCTCGGGTGTTACAAAATTGTCCGGCGCGTGTTGAATGTGGAGAGACATTGTCGTCTGCGTCGAGAGCCACTGCGGTTTGGAATTTTGCCAGAGCATGTCATCACCGTAGCAGATCACATGATGTAACTGGGTGTAAGTCGATCGCTGTTCTAAAGCACCAGTAGTTTCCTTCCTGTCAGTGTACCTATTAGAACGAAGCTCTAGCATCTCGGCAGGTTCTGGCCTGGTGTTTTTACCCTGTTCGTTTTGTTCCCTTCTTTTTCTGTTGTTGTCTCTGAATATTGGTCCTGAGGTGATGTGCCTCAACCCGAAGGCACAGTGTGTCTAGTTAATGATTGACCTGAAGCTTGCTAACCTAATCTGCCCCATGGCTGCTATTGAACGTCCTGTACCTTTGAACAACAACCCACAAGACCTGGTGCCGGTGCCAATATCCACTCGATGGCCCTGGTGCATAGATTCACAGAACAGATTCACGCCCTCGCCTCTTTCTGGCTTTCTGGTCCTTCCTGAATTTTGATTTCTTTCTGTGTCTTTCTTTACGTCTTCCTGTTCTCTTTCTCTCTCTCAATAGAAAAAAATCGATTGAACTACTTCTTCCTGTCTGCCTAGATCTACCTTATTCTCCTCTCCTCACACTGTTCTTGAGAGTTGGGTTATCTCTCTGTCACATGGCCAGAAACAGGATACTTGTGGTTGATAGGAACTAAAACAAGCCTGAAAGTTTATCTCCTGCATCTCCGAATCAGCCAATCACCTGCAAGTGTACCTTGAACTCATTGTCAAGAACACAATCGCGCTGCGGTTTTAACCCTTACCTGCTCTCTGTGCCCTTTTTTGTCTTCTTCTTTCCTACCCACGCTTCAGTCGCTCTGAAGAATTCTTTTTTCAGCGTTTCAGTATTAGCCCTAGCTTGACAGAAGTTGAGCGTGCGTATGTGTGTGTGTGGGTTCCTGCTGCGGGTAAACCCACCCTGACCTTCTGCCTGTTGACCTGCCGTCCCACAGAAACACAGAACCCTGAGGAGTGTTCCCGGCTCCTAAGACACATCGCCAGCTCCCCCAGCCTGCCAGCCCAGTACTGGCTCACCCTCCACTGTCTGCTGCGACACTTCTCCAGGGTGTGTCGCAACGGGCCCAAGAACCTGCTCAACGCCAGGGCGCTGGGGGAGATCTTCAGTCCAGTGCTCCTCAGACAGCAGGCTACCAGGTGGGTGTGTGTATGCGCGACAGGAAGATGGGGCCATCCTGTGGTCTGTCTGGTAGAGACGTAAAAAAAAAAAAAAACCCCAACAACACCAAACTGCCACACATTAAGACGGTGTGATTCACAGCGGCGCACACGTCGGCGCATGCACTCACCCCGGACGAGTCGAGACGCCCCAGACGACACACACCGGCAGGCAGGCAGGCACGCACACAGTCGCACGCTCGCTCGCTTGCTGGCTCATGCAGGGCAGAGCCTGGGGCAGGAACGGGGAACGGCTTCCTGAGCTCAGTCTGACGGGCACACACGTTAACAGAGCGGGGAGGGGGAGGGGGGTGGGATTTGGGCTGGAGATTTTCAGTTTGCCAGCTGTGCTGTGCAATTAAAAGAGAAAGGCTTGAATTCCCATCAGTTTGAGACAAGCCCAGATTAAACGCAACAGCAGGAGTAGTCTGTCAGCCTTGGAAACTCTGACTGTGCTTGACTGTGTCTTCCCCCCCCCCCTTCTGCGTAGCTGTGAACCAACCCCTGAAGCCCACATCAAGATCATTGAGACCCTGGTGACCAGTGAATTGAGTGAAAGCCAGACAGCAGCTCCAGGTAACACAGCCTCCTCCATAGATCTGAACTCCTTGTGTCTCTCTCTGTCTTAAGCACACACACCTGGCTAAATCGTCTCTCTCACCTCTGGAGCGATCGGCTAGCGAAAACCATTGCGGCCCCGACAACGACCGATTTTATGGTTGCCGCGCCATTCCGAACGGCCATTCATAAACGACCCCTGATGCGTATTTCAGACTGCGGCTGGACTGGGCAGAGTGACTGAAAGGCTGGCGGGGTAGGGGGGGGGGGGGGGGGGGGGGGGGGGGGGGGGGTAGAGAACAGCAGGGGACCTGAGCTATTCTTAGACTGAAGAGCAGTTGAGAGACTGAGAGACTGTGCCGCAGCAGCGCAGACTGAAGCTCCTCTCGACCTGGCTTCCAGTGGAGGCCTGATGTCGGCCTGGCCGGAAGACTGGAAGAGGTCTGTATGGCTAGGAAAGAACCGCCCTGTTGGCATGCCAACCAAGGGAATCATAGCTAGCTTCCGTGGCTACGTGCAGAACTCAGCTCTCCTGGCCTCCCTGAAACAGGAACTGGGCCACATTAGTCTTTGGATGCTAGTTTAGTGGAAGGGGAGGGTTAAATCCTAACTGTGTTATAGCATGGTGTTGGAACAGGCTAAGTATCCTGGGACAGGCGGAGAAGGAGCTTAGGATTAAACAATGTTGCAAATTGAGGAATACGGGCCACCATATATCTGTGATGTAATTTCCAAAGCCCCTTGGAAATGGGTCTGGACGTCCTTTGCGTAGGTTTTGGTTTTGAAACCTAGTTTGAACGTGGCAAAGTTGAAGTAGACAATCGGGATCCCAGGGGAATTCCTGCTGTCGTTTTTCCTTTTTTTCTCGTACGCTCAGGTCAAGTCACGGAGTCATTGGTTAACAGGTAAAACATCGCCCTGCCCTGCCCTGCACAAGATCGGGTTTGTTCCCAGCTTTTGCTGGTCTGAGTTCTAGTCCCAGGAGGCACTGTCAGTGCGGTGGTTTTCAGAGTACAGAAAATTGCGTGGCACAGTTGTGTTTTTACAGCGCTAGTTAAAAGGCTCGTCTGGGCCTGGGCCAGAGGCCTGGGTTGACTGTTTAAACAGTTTATTACCTGTTAGGACCTATTTATAGCGTCCTATTGCATGGACCACTCTCAGCTGTCAGTAATTCGCACCTGCAGGAGCGGTGGGGCGATGGGGGCGGTCCAGCTTAGTGGACGCTGGTCGAGGAGCAAAACCCAACTGGAAATGTGCAGTTTCTTTCTTCTGGCCCAAACTTGGGTCTCTTCCTACACACACACACACACTCTGTTACTGCAACTCACACACATCAAAGCAGTCGCATGTATCAAGCTGGCTGGGTTTCACACCGTTCGGGTACAAGGGAGCGTTTCTGAGGTGTCAGTTTGAGAAAAGCCAGCATGTGAGTGTGTGTGTGTGTGTGTGTGTGTGTGTGTGTGTGTGTGTGTGTGTGGGCGAAAAACTGTGAATGTGTGTGTATGTTTCTATGAATGAGAGTGCACGCCCGCGCGCGTGTGTGCGTTCGCGTAGGTGTGCATGCATGTGTTCATGTATGTGTGCGTGTTCATGTATGTGTGCGAGTGTGTGCCTGAACACCTCCTTCCTAGTTACTGGGAGCCTATTTTAAGTAAGCGGCAAAAGGCCCACTTAGATTTGGTTGGCTGGAAAGTTGGTCTGCTCCACAGAGCACCTCTTGTTAGTGGAACGGCTGCTCCTACTTCCTAGGGCGACGCTCCTCCCCCTTCCTCCCTCCTCCCTCCCCCTGACTGCTTCACATGCCCCTCCCCACCTCAAAGTGCCTAGCTCAGCAAATATTTGAACCTGTGCAAGTTAATCATAAGACTGAACACTCTTCTACCCCCGCCCTTACAAACAGACATGGAGAGAGAGGGAAGGGGAGGGGGGAAGAGGAGAGGGGGTGGAAGGGGGGAAGAGGAGAGGAGAGGGGGGGCAGGGGGGGTACAGAGAAGCTTGAATTCTCTGTTGGCACTAGGGCTGGGTTTCAGAGAAGGCAGAGCAGCTAGGACTTATCATTAACAAGTACACTCTCCCCCCTCCTCCTCCCTCCCTCCCTCCTCCTCCCCCCTCCTCCTCCTCCCTGCACGCACCCGACCTGGCTCTGCTACAGAAGAGAGTGAGAGTGAAAGAGAGCAAGAGAGAGAGAGAGGTACAGAGAGGCACGCGGACCTAGCCGTCACACTCACTCCACTGTCTAGAGATCAGGAGCTGAACAGGCAGGCAGTCGCATGTTACACCTGCCGCGGAGCCAACGGATTACCTGGATTTTACCACGCACGGCCGTCACCCTTGCTAAGAACCTTCAGAACCCGATCCAGCTTTTGGTGCTTAAAGCCACAGAATGGAATTTTCCGGGAGGACTTGAAATATTCAAACTTACTGGATTCAATACACTTTGAGAGGTGGATCACAGTATTGTTGAGGAGAGATTCGGCAGAACATGCACAACTTGCAACGTAAGTGGGAGAGTTTGACGGGCTTGTCTTGTTTCCTTTTTTTTCCCGAGCAGTTTTAGGCTGGAGTTAAGGCCAGCAAATGCGTTTTTTTGAAATGGCACAGAGTGAAATGACTGCTATGGTGTTGAAATGAGAGCGGACCGGTTTCTTGGCCACCAGTCACTGGAGCTGTCAGGAAACAGGTTCTCCCCTGGGAGGATCTCTCCATCTCGACCTCTCTCTCTCTTTCTCTCCATCTCGACCTCTCTCTCTCTTTCTCTCCATCTCGACCTCTCTCCATCTCGACCTCTCTCTCTCTTTCTCTCCATCTCGACCTCTCTCCATCTCGACCTCGCTCTCTCTCTCCATCTCGACCTCTCTATCTCGCTCTCTCTCTCTTTCTTTGTCTCTCTTTTCTCTCTCTCTCCTTTCTCTCTACCCCCCTCTCTCTCCCTTTCTCCCCCTCTGTCTCTCTCTCCCCTCTCTTTCTCGCTCCTTTCTGTCTCTCCCCCCTCCCTCTCTCCCTCTCTCCCCTTCTTTCTCTCTGTCTCTCTCTCTCCTGCTGCTGTAGAAATGTTAGGGGCTGTTCTTACAGGCCCATATATCACTCAGCTGGTCTGTGCGGTCAGGAGGCATTCTGATTTATCTTAGGAGTACAGTGCGGAATTTTCCATTTAGACCGTTGTGTTGGAAGGGACCTTTTAAAAGGGTCTAAAACAGGTGATTTATGATGATCATGAAAAAGGTATGCACAAGTCGAATATTACACTGTGACCCTTGTTCCCTCTGTACTGTACACAAACGTGTGTACGCTGTCCTGACTTCAGACAATATTTGTTAAAGAACAGGAAAAGCACCAATCAGATAGTAGTACATCTCTCTTTTTTTATTTTTTTTTCAATGCGACTTCACAATTGGACCTAGCTCTCCACTTTATCGTTGAGATAAGGTTTTATCTGGCTTATTGACTTTTGGTCAGTGTGGCCTATTTCATGACTCTCATGCTGAGTTTGGAAAGAATCCCTCCCCCCCCCCCTTCCCCCAGACTAGGCTGGGGGTAACGATGTCCACGTTCCACCCTCTTTTAAACCTACTGAGAACTGAAGCTATTTTGGTGGCTCTCAGCTCTGGCTGAGATGACTGTCACACACCAGGATTACTGGCGTATTTGGGAGGCCTGAACGGCGCGGGCATTAGGACCCTGCTGGCTGGCTACGTGCTGCTGCAGCACGGCAGAGCTCGTCTGCCTGTCTGAGAGCCAGTAAGGGGGACGGACTAGAGCGCCGCACAACCCAGTCAGGGAGGAGGGGCCGGGCAGCCTGCAGGAGGCAGAGAGAGAGAGAGAGAACGGGACAGAGAGAGCGGGGCAGAGAGAGAGAGAGAGAGAGAGAGAGCGGGACAGAGAGAGCGGGGGCAGAGAGAGAGAGAGAGAGAAAGAGAGAGAGGAGCAGAGAGAGCGGGACAGAGAGAGCGGGGCAGAGAGAGAAAGAGAGAGGAGCAGAGAGAGAGAGAGGCCGCACGTCCGTTTTCCCTCCTCCTCTCTGCGCTAGTGAAGAGATGTTGAATGCCTAGCTTCGCATCGAGACAGATGCACAACGGCCACAACGGTGATACTCTATATTAGTCCGCGTTCTGGTTTATACCGGCACCTTCTAAGCTGCGCTCCAGCAGATTGATGTAGGCTAGGGGACGGGAGGCAGGGAAGGAGGCAGGAACCAAAAAGTAGTGAGTTTTCGAAATGACATCATCGTTCTCGGGGAACGGAAGATGCAAGAATGGTTGATGACTATCCCCCCGCGTGATTGGCTGTGGTAAGTGATGTAACACGTTACTGAGCAAGCTCCCCTTTATTGCTTTTCACATGGATTCGCAAGGCGGTCGTACAAAGACACGGGCTGACGTGTTCCCTCAGATCTGCAGAACATACGAGTGTTTCACCGTTGACCCAATGTGCAACGCCACTGGTTTTGGACATGGAGGAGTTTGGGACTAATCTGTTGTTTTACATAGAAATGGACCCTCCAGGTAGGCATTTGCCGAGTGACGAAACAGAGGCTGTCTGAGACTTAAGGTTTCAGAGCAAGACCAATATAGAGCGCACGGTTCAGGGAGCAGAATATAGACGAGCCTACTTTGTAATCCTTAACAGCTATTTCTCAATGTCTTTAGTTGGTGGCTGCTGGACTGTGTTACAGGGAGCTAATGGCCAGGCTTTCTGAAGCACATCCCAAATGGCTTCCAGTGTTGTGGTCTGTGGATTTCTGCTTTTTGTCCCTCCTCCTGTTGTTGAACATGTTGAAGACTAAAGTGTAGTGTCTTTCTCAGCTCAGCTAGTGAGCTGTGTCTGGTGCTGTCCTCCAGTGCTGTGCCTTGCTAGGTCCTCTGCAGCCCACAGGCTCCTAATGCAGAGGCAGCGGACAAAAGGGAGCGGAGATTTGGGGGTTAAAAATGACCATTTCAGCTCTGCCCCCTCGTCCTGTCCTGTGAGACCTCCAGCCAGCCAACTAGCCAGCCAGCCAACTAACTAGCCAGCCAGCCAACTAACTAGCCAGCCAGCCAACTAACTAGCCAGCCAGCCAGCTAGCCAACTAGCCAGCCAGCCAACTAGCTAGCTAGCCAACCAGCTAGTCAGCCCCTGCAGATTAATGTCCCTCATCTGATGAACTAATCCAATGCAGCACTTAAAGGTTTTTTTTTGTTGATGAGGCCATTCCTATTGAGCGATTTCCACTGTAAAGAGGCCAGCATATAGACAGCACACACCTGGCCCAGAATGGGACTGCGTAGAGAAAGTCATGCCCCCGAGCCAGAAGATGGAGAATTTATTGTTTCTAAATGTGAACGTGACGTAATTCAGATGGGTTTTGTGCTCTAGGGCAGATATTATTTGTAGGACACAGTGATTTAAATGTGGATTTTATTTTCTCTTTCCGTGGGTTTGGGCTGTATCTCTGTCTGCCACTACATCTGCATCCCATTTAGCGGAACGATTTGCTGTGTAATTTTTTATTTATTTTGCGCGCTGCAGAAAGACGAGAGATCATCTCTGGTGTCATTGGGACAACAGACACACTTCTTATTCCGTCGCGATTTATGACGGCATCTCACCTTTGGGGATCGGAGATGGTGGAGGGAGGTTTCCTGAATGAAACCCATTCTCCTTGACTCATGATTGCTCGTGCCTCGCTCTGCCTCGCTCTGCCTCGCTCATGCTGCCTCACAGGGGGAGGAGCCGTGTTCTTTCATCCCAGTTTAATTTAGTGGAAAAGATTAAGGGGAGAGGAACATAGAGAGGACAGTGGAATGGCAACAAGACCTCAAACTGGAGCAAAGGCTTCATCCGCTTGCTTTGACCGTCCATTTGAATACGCTTTTCCACCGAGTTGCGATCCTATTCAATGATTTCCAAAGCAAAAACACCGATGTTGCCCACTTTCTAAGCAGTGATTTAACAAACGTCTGTGAAATCACTTCCTAGCACCTCTGAGGGCTAGTTGTACGGTAACAGATCGCTCTTGCTGTGCTGCCGGCATTGTGATGGTGTTGCGACGGCCCACGCAGTATTTGCTCCCGTACATGTCAGCGTCACGTGTGTACTCAGCAGCCGGTTTGCCCTCCCCTCTTCTGCACACAGCCCTACCTCCGAAGCCGCCCAAACCTGCACCTGTGACTAACAACAACATGGCCCTGCAAGACGCGGAGTGGTACTGGGGAGACATCTCCCGGGAGGAGGTGAACGAGAAGCTGAGAGACACGGCCGACGGGACCTTCCTGGTCCGAGACGCGTCCACCAAGATGCACGGAGACTACACGCTGACCCTGCGGTGAGTCTTTAGCCACCGTGCCACACGTCCCCAGCTCAGGGGCGCCCCGTGTGGCTCACAGGGGGAGGGCCAGTGCAGCCCTCGTTTGTGTTTTTGTTTTTAACGTTTTTTATTTATTTTTTTACTTTGCCCTCTGCAGGAAAGGAGGCAACAATAAGCTCATCAAGATATTCCACCGAGACGGAAAGTACGGCTTCTCAGACCCTCTGACCTTCAGCTCTGTGGTGGAGCTCATCAACCACTATCGCAACGAGTCTCTGGCCCAGTACAACCCCAAGCTAGACGTCAAGTTGCTGTACCCTGTCTCCAAACACCAGCAGGTAGGCAGCATGGTCCCTAACCCCTGGGCCACTCCGCCCAGAAAAGGTTGTGTTAGACACTGGGAAATCCCTAGAACATCATAGATGAGAATTTTCTAACGTTCCGTGTCGTTTCAGGATCAGGTGGTGAAGGAGGACAACATTGACGCCGTGGGTAAGAAACTGCACGAGTACCACTTGCAGTATCAGGAGAAGAACAAGGAGTACGACCGGCTGTACGAGGAGTACACCAGAACCTCACAGGTCAGAACCTCTGCCTCCAAGCAGATAGTCACAAGTCGTTAGAGGAGGAAACGCCACATTTTGAAGTTGTCTGTCAACTCACCGGTTTTTCTCCGTCCGTCCTCAGGAAATCCAAATGAAACGGACGGCGATCGAAGCGTTCAACGAAACCATCAAGATCTTCGAGGAGCAGTGCCAAACCCAGGAAAGGTACAGCAAGGAATACATCGAGAAGTTCAGGAGGGAGGGCAACGAGAAAGAGATCCAGAGGTACAAACCAAGCCCTCCCCCTCACAACATCCACTCTGACGACCATCGTTTTAGAGCCCAAAAGACAACATCGAACCTTGAAACATAAACAGTGTCTCCTCTCCTCCCCCCCCCTCCCCCCCACAGGATCATGGGTAACTACGAGAAACTCAAGTCTCGGATCAGCGAGATTGTGGACAGCAAGCGTCGTCTGGAGGAGGACCTGAAGAAGCAGGCGGCAGACTACAGAGAGATCGACAAGAGGATGAACAGCATCAAGCCTGACCTCATACAGCTGCGCAAGACCAGGGATCAGTACCTCATGTGAGTGGCTCCGTCCTCTCCCAATCCTCTCAGGCCTGAGGCCAGTCTGTAGGCTCAGTACCTGTGTCTGACCAGACGGGGCGCTGCGCTCTGTGTCTTTCAGGTGGCTCACGCAGAAAGGCGTCCGGCAGAAGAAGCTGAACGAGTGGCTCGGAATCAAGAACGAGAACACAGAGGAGTAAGTTCCAGCTCCTCTGAAACGACCTGCAGGGTTGGCAAACGGCGGGTGGTCGGGGTGAACGAGGGGGCATCCCAGAATATTGATACGTATCAAAGCCCAGTTCTACCCCTTTTGTCTGACTCGTTTTTCTCCCTGTTTCTCCCAGTCAATATTCTATGGTGGAGGACGACGAGGATCTACCTCACCACGACGAGCGTTCCTGGAAGCTGGGCAACCTCAAGCGGGTGCAGGCCGAGGTCCTCCTCCGAGAGAAGAGAGACGGAACATTCCTGGTCCGAGACAGCAGCCAAGCAGGGTGCTACGCCTGCAGCGTCGTGTACGTTTTCCCCCACGCCGCCGCCGCCTCCTCTCTCTCGCACTGCACTGGCGTATTACCATGACACAGTCCAGCTGGCGGTGTCAACAAAGCAAAGCCGCCCGACTCGGGTTTTCACAAATAAACCGTTTTGATTAATATTCAAAGTTTCGAAACGTCGAGCAGATTGTCATGTTTCTGTTTATCTTCTCTCTCTCTCTCTCAGTGTGAACGGCGAAGTGAAGCATTGTGTCATCAACAAGACGCCCTCAGGATATGGCTTCGCTGAGCCTTACAATCTGTACAGCTCCCTGAAAGAACTGGTTCTTCACTACCAGCACACGTCGCTGGTTCAGCACAATGACTCTCTGAATGTGACGCTCGCACACCCGGTGTACGCCCAGCAGAGGCGGTGAGGGAGCCCCCCCTTCCACGCGTTTGGAGTCGGACGAAACTAAAAGGGCCTCGCTCCTTGGAAAACAGAGATGCAACTTGTGCTTGGACTCAAGGATAAAAGACATTGAAAAAGGCCGTGTCTTGCCTACGAACAGACTTTCCCCCCCCGCGAGAGGAAACGAGTAGATGACACGCGGCTGCCGCCTGGAAACATTTCAGCGACTGACTGACTGTGAGCAGGGGCGAGTCTGAATGTAGTATTGTTTCTCGCATGCTTTTGTGGGAGCACAGAATCAAGGGGAGACTGTTGAACTCTCCCAGAGAGGAGGACACGGAGGCCTTTTCCTAACGGTGCTTGTTCTTTTTAAAGCTTTACCAGCTGGAATGTCAAAACACAGCGGATAAAAACCCTCCCAGTGCATCCGAGGGGGATTGTTGTTTGTTTTTACGTTTGGTTTGCTTTATTCTTTTGTTTTCTTCTCCCTGACACCTTTCTGGTTCCTTCTTCTTCTACGTATGTGTGTGTGTCTCAGTGTGCCTGTCTTCTCGTCTCAGTGTGTCTGTTTGTCTCAGTGTGTGTGTCTGTGCGTGTCCATGTGACCAAAACCCACAATTGAAAGCTATGGGGGGGAGGGGGGGGGGGGGGGATCTGACACATGTTTTTGTGTGTTAAGCGTGTTAAGTGTTAGTAACACACCACGGATCAGCTGATTAATGTAGCAAAATGGCACTTTTGACAAAGTATAATCTTTTTCTTGAAAAAGACTCCTGTAGACATCTCTTGTATCTGGAGCAGAGGACAAGATGACAAGATTCCTGCTTTTCCCTTGTCAAGCATTACATGCAGACTTAAGCCTCTTCTCAACTGTGGACGAGTAAAACTATGAATGAATACGACATGGAAATACTTATGTACATAGAGGAGAATGTCAGTGATGAAATTTACCGCACCATACCAAAAAGCTCAGTTTCCTGTTCATTTCCTTCTATCTGCTATGCAATTCTGAACCTCTTTTATTTCTGCAAAGTTGGTTGTATTCTGTTGCAACCCATGGTGTAAGCTTGTTTTATTGCTTGAAAAGGTTTTTCCCATGTAAATATCCTGGTGGATATTTTATGTCAAAATGCCAAGATAAAAACTGCTTCAGATTTTTTTTTTTGTAAGAAAATAGTAACATATACTTTATTACAAATTACTCTATCAGCAACTGGTATAAATATGAAAAGATAAGTATTTTATTAGTTTTTTTTGTCTTTTTTTTCCGAACTGTTCTCAGGCAGAGCCTTTTGAGTATTTAAAAGCTGCTTCAGTCACAAGACCTTGCTAACAGAGCCTCATGTAGTTTGTTTGTTGGAACATGTAAGACGACAAGACTTCAGTATCAGCGCTGTTCATGGAACGATGAGAGCAGGATTGATCGATGCCATCGCAACGATGCATGTACACAACCTTTTCAACCATCTCCAATGAAACAGTAAAGATTTATTTTGTTATAAATACCTGTCCCTACAAGGATATCAAAGCAAATCGGTGTCTTGAAATGATGGAAATTGTTATTAAAAGATCCTTTGGGGGACATTTGATCTTCCCGTACACATTGTCCACTTAGTAATTTTTTCTGTATCAGAAAACAATTGTGTTTACATGGGGTGGATGAACTCATATCAACTGATTCGTAATTGCTCATTTGCAGAACACATTTTTACGCCAATAAATGACGGTTCTGTTATATCGAGAGAACCACATCTTGGTTTTCAAACCCCTGGTCATGTTATGATATAATTGGCACTCTTTATTCCAGTTTTCAAGTGTCTGAATATGAGATCTATTGTTTGGTATTGTGCACAATTCAGAAGTCAGACAGTTTGATTATCTGGTGCATTAGCAGATGATTTGAGAAATGTTGAAATGATGTCCCCGGATTTCCTCACATAGTTTCCTACCTTTTAAGCCCAGTCCATGATTTTATAAAACAATATTATTTTAGATATTTTGTTCAAAGTAGGCCTAAACACCTAAAAGGATTTAGATTTGATCTACTCTCGTGATCACTTGGCAAGTTTAGCATTATGCGTTGTCTGTATCTTTGAGTAACATAAAATGAATTGGTAGTACGACAATTAACCTATTAAAATGTTTATTTTCATTTCCCTTCCTAATTTTTCCGTTCACCTTTCACGTATGGCAAATGTGTCCGTTTCAGTCGTCGATGTTATACTTGATTATGGGCTGTACTTCATTATCCTCATACGAACTGTCCGTCAGTCTTCTCCGTAATCTAACGGAGGAGCAGGAGAGAGACCCATAACATGTATTATTTTTATAGAAAGAAAAGTTGACTGTGATGCAGTAGGTCACTTGGTATTTTATTTTTTTGGTTGGAAAAGGCTTTGCATTCTTTCACAGGACAATAGATAGGGGTGCCTGATGGCATCAATCTGTTTACACAGCCATTTATATTCCTACATGAATAACCCATTAACAATGTGAACCTGCATGGCAGTAGATGTCAATTATTACAAAGTTGAAAGAAATGCGACCTTTTCCAGCGCAACCAGTGGTAGGAAAGGTATCCACACTGAAGCGATGTCTTGGATCAGTGTTAGACCAAATGATCATTGTTTTGAACTCTCATTTTGTGCTCTTGATTAAATTTGGACTACTAAATTGTCTAGCTTTTTTGATCTACCGTTGTATCTGGGACAAATCCATTGTGCTCAATCTTTTTTTTTCTTCTCCAACCCCTGGTTCTGTGACCATGGAGTTGTCTGTTTCAATTGGTCAAATATCTGTCTTTTCTCGAAACAGTTCTACATCATTTTGAGGGTCTGTTTTTCTTTCCTTTCTACACCCTCTGGGCTCTGAGACTATTTCATTTAATTGTCATCCTTCGAGGTGATTGTCACAAAAACAATGATATTGAGATTTACCAGTGTTCCCCGGTTTTGCTTCAAACCTGTATTGGACTTTGTTAAACGAAAATAAAACAGTTGTTTTTAAGAAAACTTTGGCTTTGTTGTGTTTGAGGTCCGTCCAGGCATTGTCGTACGTTTTTTGAAACCTCCATCACTATTCTGCGACATTCCTGCCAGACGCTGAACAGTTTATAGATGTCAGTTGAGAACTCTGTGTTCAGTTGGTTGTCTTTTGAGGTTATGCAAATGCAGTGGCGGATCATGTTGGCACAGCGTTTCTGTCAGTGACAGAGATAAGGGAACACGGTGTCTGAACACTTTGTTCACAGAGTGAACTGCTGTTGCATCCAGACTATAAAAAGTTGGCCACAACTGTAGATTCTACAAGCACTTTTGGAAATATGTCCTTACTGTTAGCATATTTCAATAAATGACTCAAATTACTTCTGGGTTTAAGTTCCCATATATTCCCAGCTGAAGATGTAAAGAAACGTAATAGCATTGGACTTGATATTTTTTGCTGAATGTGGGTAGTCGCTTCAATGCTGCTGTTACTCGAATTAGTTTTTTACAACCTCCCCAAAGCATTCCTCAGCCAGGCTGTTTATCAAACCGTCATAGTCTTTTACTTAAATTGACCAAAAACCTTTTGCAGTCTTTGTCCAAGTCAAAGCACAAGTGCTCAACCATGTTGCAAAAGGGATCTTTCACTTTGAAAAGGATGAATTGTTCCAAATACTCCACTGCCATGGCAGCAACTTGAACTGGACTTTAGTTCAAATGGAAGTTCACTAGACATTATTGTCATACCAAAAAAGACCTGACTGATCCTCTGCAGAGATACCCATCATACCAGCAATGTCAGGCAGCATAAATATAGACTGGATTCCTCTAATTGTGCCTCTTTTCAAATAATAATAATTTGGCAACCTTCCTTCTGTGGCAGGAAGGCATGCTATTGAACAACCGGTTTGAAAAACTTTTTTTTAAGAGTTCCCTGTATTCTTAACAGCAGTTTATGTTGAAGGGCGTACATATTCTCAGTGTGAATAGATCAAGCACATCCTCTGTAGCGCCCACAATGTCAGTGCTTTGCGTCAGTGTGAAGTATGGAAAATGTAAAACCACAGATCACATGACCGTAACCTTTCAGCTCTTGACAGGATGTGAAATCAAACTACACTGGACTCACACAGACTTATGATCAGCGTTCTTCAAAAAGAGAGCAATTGACATTGACTCAAATGACTCTACTTGGTTGAAAGTGGCATTATAGGTCGGCAATTCTTCAGACTAGGGAGTATGTGTGTCAATACAAATACAAAACCAAGCTATTTTTAAAACTAAACTGGAACCAACCAGGTAATGGATCATCTATATAATCTACAACTGTTAATCCATGTAACTGTTCAGAAGAGCCTGTGCTGCTAAAGTCCTACTATACATGCATTGAAATCCTTAATCCAGACAAACGTTTGGCCCACTATGCATATAAGTAAAAAGCCATTGCCCTCTTGACTGCATAAACATGCAGCCCGAAAGGAGAGTAAATCATAGATTTTAAGAAGGGCTTTGATAGTGGAGAATGAACTGTGAACAGTGAATTATCCTGCTGTGTGATAAATAACAGTGGAGAAAAGTAGCTTTATATAGCATTGTTAGCCTCTCAGTAATAATACTGCCATGGATGGGGTCTCAAAGTGTTACATTACATCTGGTGACATGAATGGTACCACTGCCCTGCCATCTCTGATTAATGACTATAATCTGTAGAGAATATCTGAGGACAGAGATTTACAGCGGCTAATCTTATAAACGAGGGCAGGGAAGGTCGATGACATTCTGTGATTTGTATTGTGACGTAAATTATATAAACATGACGAGTTTATGTGTAACCATTTCCACGAGGTAAATTGCAGTGAAGTTGGTCTTGTTCTGTATATTGAAGGGGCCGAGTGATAATTGGCCTTGCTGCCATGTTGTTGAATCTTCCAAAATCATTATGTCATAGGTCATTTTCCAATCCAATTCCATATGTTTAATGTTGACTGATTTATTAATCAAACATTGTTTAATTGGTTTGGAACGTGAGACTCATTTTATTTAGCAACACCAAATGTGGACACTGGGAAAGGACACACTTTGTTATGAAACAATACTCTGTTAATATTCACTAGATGCTGCATATCCGTGGGATTATGGAGAAACTCAGAAACTGATTTCTGAGTAGTACTTACGGCGCAAACTCCCTTCTATCTCCGACCTAGAAAGAACCTTTAACCTCACAATTCCAAGTGACATACATTTCACCCTTAATCTTACTGGAGTCGGCTTCAGTTCTGGAGGAGTACATCCACTGCTTTTGACCGTGTTGCTTTGTCGCTCGTCCGATTTAGGTCAGTTGAATAAAAATTGCATTTGATTTGCGATGATCTTGACAGCAATGCGCCATTTGTAATCAATTTATACTCATACTGACATTAAATAATCTCCCCTTGACAGTCTGTCGGGGGAGGACACTCGGACGGCCCCGCCTCCTTCTGAGAAATGGATTATCAATTTTTGAAATCACTTGAAGAATCTCACCTTTCCCCGTCTCCCTCTTAACCCAGGCATCGACAGAAAATCGGCCTCAGCAAGTTCTACTTCTGGTCAGTCTCCCAGACCGTAGTATTATTTACTTTATTATCTACGCAAAAACTGTCTATACCATAGGGGCACTAGTTATCTTCGGACGAGACAGAGAAAATGACCTCTCTGGCTGACCTCATAATGACATGGCCCGGATGTAGTTACCTTCGATTGTAACCAGTGTTTATAATTGATTATCATTATAACCTTTTATGAGGTAACTGCATCTGATATGACAAGGACGTAACTGACCTGCCCTGATAATAAACTGCTATGTGGAAATGCGTACTGGGAAATATGATAGGTCTCTCTTAGAGGAATGAGACGCACCCTTTCACGCCTTGATGTCAACCAAGATGACTTGAAGTTTTTCAACGGGAACAAAGACAAGGTAAACTAACATCAGAGAAAAAGAAAAATACAAGTCCATAGGTATAACCGGGTTTAGTTGATGCAACGTTTAGATCACAGATTACAGTCAAATTCCGTACAACAGATATGCCGCCGAAACGTAAATCCTCTCCAACGCTTTCAGCAGATGATATCAGATGAGCAGATTACGCGTTTGGGGGATTTAATTCACTTATCGTAGATTGACAAATTACGCCTTGCATTTGAGCATCAAATTGCAAATGACTGATGTGGAGCTAAAGGGTTGTCTCTCAGTAATTAACGAGGCCTGGTTGAGACGACACTAGTGGCGTCTGATCTTATTAGTGAGAGTGTGGAATCCAGAAAATGTAGGCTACTGCTGTTTGGAGCACAGACGTTGTCATAAATTACGTTTCCATAATGGCCTAATGCATGCATTTTACACAAGTGCTTTCCTGGGTCGATAGGATATGTCCAATGTGAACGGAGAAGCTAACGTAAAGCTCGATTGCTAGCAAATCCAACTAAGATAGTCAGTAGTTTCATAACAAACATTCGGTAATGAATTCAACCGTAATGTTTTGTTGTGTGTTCTGTTTGTTGTTGTTGGTCCCCCCCCCCCCCCCCCTCCCTCATACATTCGTGCTATTTCACTGCAAAAATAACATATTACAGATCTTTACCAAATTTTATGATTGCATGTGGAAATATTTAGGGATTCGAGCGTTTTTTAGAAAACCATTTTCAGCTATTCAGCTGTCATAATAGACTAAATCAACTTTCTCCAGCAAATGTTTGTTGCGGTTCAATACAATTACAGTCACTGTCTGGACTACACTGCTACCATTAGGAAGGGAGGAATACAATTCACTGTAGCCTATGTAGACTATTACAGCATAGAAATAAATAAACTGGGTATGTTTGGGAATATTATGTAATGATCAATATGTGTCATACGGTCAGACAACCACACAAGCATCATCAATGTACACTTATCTCAAGTCACGACCATAGGAGCAGTTCAAAGTCCAAAAGAGGCGATTTTTATTTGCTCTGCAATATTATCTTTTAGAAGTGTATTCAGACAAACCGGTGGAGGAAGTCCAATATAGGTTATGTTAAGAGGCTGCTGACTTCTAGTCCTGCTATGTAACCTACATTTACAGATCTAAATGTTCCTTATTGCCTTTCTGATATTCTGTCCTGGTTCTCGTCTGTAGATTCTACTTAAATCAATGTGTCCCCTGAGCAATGGAAAACAATTTGACCTGGGCCGCAAAGAGAGTCAACAGCAATATAAATGGATGGAATTTTTATGCATGTCATAAAAAAATGTTTTATTGCATAACATCAAAACTCCTTTGGTAGTATCAATTTGTTTTAATTTGATTCAGACTCGCTTCTTCAATAACGGTTTGCTGGGTCGATATTGCTAATTTCTTCCATCACCTACTCTGGCCAGATTTTTAACCTCATATTCACGGGGCGAATTTTCAGATTAACTGTTGCTTGGAGGAGCATGTTCAACTGTAAATTACATCAAAACGTGGTGGTGGTGGTGGTGGTGGTGGTGGTGTGTGGGTGGGGGGATCATTAACAACTCTATCAAATAAAGGCAGAAAAGGTACGAACTGTGGTGCCTAAAAAACAGTTTAAGGCCTGTGTTCTTTGTAGCGTCTCAGTCAGATAAGCTTTTCTTTACACAATCTGAAGTCTGTAATGAAGAAGAAATGGACTTTTTGAGATCTACGCTAACTTTGAAATTTAAATTCACTTATAAATTGCCCTTGTAGATATTACCGAGCATGTAAATTGTATTTTGTTATGTTTAATTCAAAATCATTCCCTGGCCTTTTCATGACGATGTTGCTTTTATGAGGGGGTTTTATAACAGTGGCTTGATAAACACTTGTATTTCATTAGCAATAAAGTTGAGACATTAACTCTGTGGCAACACACATAAATATTCAGGTCAATACTGATAACCGCAAATGTGATCCATCGTCAAAATACATGGTCCTTTGCCTTCCATGAGAATACAGAAAACTTAACTCCACCCTTGGGGGTCGTGGGCAGCTACGTCGGAAACACAGGAACCTTTCAACGGCCCTCGTCAAAAAATGGTCGCATCGCTGGTATGACAGATGATCGCGTCTATATTTAGCTATCATAACACAGATGGAGATTTAAAAACATTTGAAATGCGGCAGGTCCCTAGGGTCCTGACCTCCTGGTTTGAGTGCCCAGAGGATTCATTGTGATGCTAATCCTGTTTTATCCTGCAGTACCCTAAAATAAACCCACTGCTCTGAATACACTTTAATCCATGCCTCTGGATCCATGTTTCATGTTTGAGTGGGCCTGTTATGTCATGGCTAAAGCTACTGTGTTAAAATCATGCTACTATCTGGCACTGGGGGGGGGGCAGCAAAGAAAAGACTGAGATGTACAGACATAGAAATACAGTATTTAAGTATATATAAAACGAGACAGAGATATAGAGAAACCTAGAGCAAAGATCTTATTTATTTCTTATGTATCACTTTGCTCATTCCCTGGTCTTTCCTTATTGAAATACACTCGCACAAGACAATTAAACAACTCTGTTCATAAATTCGGAGAAAATTGCCGTTAATTACTGACATACAGTACCACTGGAGGTTTAAACATAATAACCTATTCATTTTTGCCCTGCTGGGAAAGGATCCAGCTGGAATCGTCATTCCTAATTCATGTCGGCTACATAATTTAGCTGGGGTAAATGTAGAAACCATTGACTATCTATGTGTCTTTTCTACAGGGGAAAAACTATAAGTTTTAATCATAGAGTAAAGAGCTTGCTGCTCAATGCTGCCACAAGGTCAGATGTCAACTGTAAGGGGGAGAGAAATGGAGGTGGCCACCCCACCACCCTGGCTTCTCCACAAACTGGTTCTTCATTGCGACCGAGTCATCTTGGACCACTAGCATAGCGGAAAACCATTGAGGATCCGATAGGTTCAGCTTGTGTTGTACAAGAACAGAAGGTTAGCTAGCTTCATGTACAGTTAGCCCAGTGCAGTGCTGTGTAAGGGTAGGACATCGAGTCTAAATAAAAGAAGTGTGTAGGATGTTCCAACAACTGAACACAGATCAGAGGAATGAATACCAATGGGAAAATGAATGGGTTGGCTGACAAGCCAACGGGGGTGACGAGAGACAATAACGCTTCAACCACAACAATGGAAAGAAGACTAAATCAAGTGGAACGAGAAGCCGAACAGTAATTCCACTGTGAGCCAATGGACAAGGCAGATTCTGGAATACACCCTCCTGTTCAGTCCCTGCCAACACACTGGTATCAGTGATGTGCAGCAACAAAGCTGATTAAAGAGGCAACAGTCGAACAAAGGGGGTTGTAAGTCACGTCGTTCAGCATGACTTACAAATGTAAATTCATTGATTCATACACCATGTAATTCTGCTCGCCGGCCTCCCTTCTCCCCTGACCTTTCATCAAATGCCCAACATCTGGAATGCTGCGACGTGTGCAGTAATTGGTGCGCGCATCCTACAGAGGAACAATAGTACGCCAACCCATAAATCTGATCACATCCTAAGCAATTAAGTAAATGAGTGAAGTCATTTATCTCCTCTGACACACCGGGTCCATTAGAGAGGATAATTCACCCTGTTGATGGGTAATAACCTCCATGCCATTCTGCGTGTATGTGGGTGGAGGGGGGGGGAGGTGTGGGAGGGTCAGGGGGCGTCGCTAGCACCCTCCACCAACCCCATCACCCAGAAGCTACTCTCATTTTCTTAGCCATAATTACAATCACACATTTGCTTACCACATCTATCTTCAAACCCACAGGTGTTCAGAGGGAAGGAAACAAATCAGCCATTAGTGATTAGTGAGTCACCGTCTTCCTTGGTCCCTTGGGGAATCACGCAACCGAGGCACGTGAATGTAAATTCAGTACGATTAGATAGGGATCATGTAGACTAATGTTCGCTAATCTGTAGCGGTGCACGTTTACGTCAACGTATACTGTAACGTCTGCCCTTTCTCCAGCGCTGGCCTTAACAGCTACACCATTGCGTCACTAATAGAGTCGTAAACTCTTATCACAGGCCAATCTTGACCGTGCAGCTCCCAAAGACAACTTTATCTGCTGTATAGAGACGCCTTGACGTGATCGCGTGGCTGCCTTCATTTCAGCATGGATGTGCCCTTTTTCCCTAGCTTGTTCGTTACCAACAACTTGATGAACTACGCATGCGATTTGGTGATAAACAAAACCACCCGCCGCTTTGTGGTTTACAAGACCAGCAACGACTGCTCCGTTTTCCAAGCGAAGACGTGTACCGTTCAGATAATCACACCTTATTTCTCTTCACGGTAAAAGCTTGGTTTGAGTTGTAGCCCTGAGAGTTTTCCATAACATGGATTCTGCACAGGAAACAAGAACTGTCTTCAGATGACATCCACAGGCCGAAATGATAACTACCAAATGATAGGGTTTTAGCCTCACGGTGTTCGTGTACAATGTGCGACTGTGACACAACTAAATGATTAACTTTGCACATAAAATACTGAAGTGGAGCATAACGTTTCCTGTTTTTCAATTAAAGCCTTCGCAGAGTGGTGTGGAACACATCGAGAAGGGTATGCCAGATGATTTAAATGTGTAGTGCCACAGTGTCAGGGACTGTGGACTATGAGAGAGGAGCCAATTCAAATATAGCACAGACATTACAACAAACTCTTGGGAAAAGGTTCCTCGAAAAACTTGATTAATGCCAATCCTATGAGACCACTGACGCAGCATGGCGTGACTAATACAAACAGTTTTTCTCTCTCTGGCAACAAAGTGACCTTTGCACAAGTGAAACAGTTCATCGCACATGAAATCATGTATTTCATCCGTTAAATCGGACAAACTTTTACATCCACCGTACGTAAGTGCATCCAAATGTGTACTTTCTTTTCAAAAAATATTCTGAAAGCAACTTAATGAATCCATCAAGCCAGATTTAGCGTGAAGTCATCTTGTGTTCGTGTTGCGAAAACGATCTTGTGTCATGAGTGACACATATTTGAACATTCCCTCATAAAACACTGGAATCTGGGCTTTGTGCAGTTGTGTACGGCTACTTGTACTGAATTACGTCCCTGAAGGAACAGCTTGTCTATTGCACAAATTGTGCAAATTTGACGAAACTCACTGAGCAAATAATGACATAACACAAGGCAAACATCTACCGCCACAATGAGCGCGACGCCATGACAATTCTGAGAAGCCTTTGCTAATTTTGGATCACATGTGTTAGCTGGAGCCCACCATAGGTCTGCCATCTTGTTATATAACCCACGAATAAGTGATTGTCATCTTGTGGTGAGAGGCCCACCTATACAGTCCCTGTACAGGTGACCTTAACAAGACCTTAAGGCACAGCGCAAGAGCACACGTGATAAATCCTTGCTTGTACATGGACGATATGTACCTATTTGAACTCGGGGATGGAAAATGTTTAGGATTTTGTATCGGTTTGCTAGTGTGGAGACTACTTTACTCTACTGTTTTGCTTTCTGAAGTTGTATTGCCATGGTTGTAATAGATCAGATCAGTAGCTTCCTTTGTATCAAGTGTAGAAGGAGCCATTCCAACACCTACTTATATTTCTGGATCTCCTAGCTTGACCCAAGCCACCACATGTCCCCAAACCAGTGTGTTTGGGCTGAACTTTGACCCAGTCCAAACCCCCTATCTCCTGACCCACATTCCAGTGTTTTATCACATGAGAAACCCTTCAGTTTCAATTACTGCCAGCGCTTGCTTCTCAGTCTGAAGCGGTCTCTCTCTCGGTGGAGTGTGGTCATCGCCCTAGTCTTGGTCATCGCCCTAGTCTGTGCCACAGCATTTTCCTCTTTCTATAGCTTTGCAAAAAACCCAAGGCCTTGCGAACCGCACGCCTCTAAAATCCCAGAACACTGGAAAATGTTTTGTTTTAAAGTAATGATCAGAATGAAGGATGTTTTACTCAGAACAAATCTCTTTGTCCGCCTGCCTGCTTCCTCTATCTTTCTCTCTTCCCACATTAATCTGCTCTAGAATATATACCCTGGCCTAGATAGCAATGTGACCAAAATCAGGTCAGAACCTAGCTTCCTGTACATTGAAGAACTAAAAGGATGAGCATCTGGACAAAGGAACGCCTGACAAAAAGGCTAAAAACTTGAGAACTATCAGAGAAGGTGAGACACACAAGCTGTGAGAGAGTGGACTGGTTTGTACAGGGAAGCGTTGGGTTGATTTAATAGTCCTTAGTGTAAGGTCACTTCTTTCTGTGTTGTCAGTTTTGCAACCACATTGTAATGCAAGTAAATGTGCGACTATTTGGATCTTGAACTCTTGTTTCGTGTAATTTGAATGAAACTTTAACACTTTAACAATGCTTTGAAATGATTCACAATTACCCTTGTGCTATATCTGTTATGTAACATTTTTTGGACTGTATGTTGGTAAAGACCTGCTCCAACATCAGAGGCAAGACGTTAGAAAGCAGTTAAATATGGAAGCCATAGTACGCGCAATACTGCCACCTGTTGTTTATTCAATGGAACTCCAACCATTCATGAGTCAAAGAAGACTTTTTTTTTACCAAAGTATCTTTTATTGTCAAGAGGGTTACAGAGAAATATCTGTTCTTCATTTAGTTGACAACGAGCAAAATATAAACATAAATTGGAGCTGATCGGCATCAGTGGTTTGAGATAGCTGGTATAATCCTAACTGGTGATTGCTCTCCCCCACAGCAGACAGTCTAAAGACACCCTCTGTACTCTGGTGAATTCAAATTATACATTAAAATATCTAGTTTACCGAGTCTTGCCTTTTTGTCACTGTAGTTAGAGAGAGACCTTCTCTCTTGTCTGTACATTGGTTTGCAGGTGGCATCATGCCACGATTCCATGTGCCTTTGACATACTCTTGAGTCACTGACGTCATCTACGGTAAAGTCTGACACTCAGCTGGAAAACACATTTCGGTTTCTCAACCATAGGTAGAAATAATATTAGTGACCCATTTTCAAATTTTGAATGGAATTCAAGATGACATAAAAAAGAGACAAATGTGTTAAACCCTCCACCAAACATCTACTTATAAAAATTAAAATAAAAACACAACGGACACCCCCCCCCCCCCCCCCCGCCCACTACAAATACAAAAGCACCGTGTCATTTTCCTCCAATCAAATCGTGCCGTCTTGGGTGTGATGTTTCCATCACATTATTCAGAGCCAGTATGTGATTGTTCTGACTCTTTGTTTATGACTGAGTACTGGGGGATAAAATCAGTGCAGGGAAACCTGGCAAATACAGTAATGTTTGTTAATGTTCATGGTGTCAACAGAAGTTAAGGGGTGGAGGAGATTCTGTGAGGGGGGGAGATGAGAGGATGATGGGAGAGGGAGATGGGGAAGATGGGGTGAGGGAGGTGGGGAGGATGGGGTGAGGGAGGTGGGGGAGAGATGGGGGTAGGGAGGTGGGGGAGAGATGTGAGGAACATGAGGAGGATTTTCAATTTACGATCGTTTCCGTCTGCTTTCAAAGTTTCCAAAGTTCACTGGTCTGATCTTCATCTCTGCAAACGGAACTGAATGCTCGTGTCCCTTCCAATGGAACCAGTTGATACCCTAGGAGTGAGTAGACAACAGGACACATAGGCCTTGGTTGTTTATCCAATTACTTATTAAATCATACAGTCATAATATCATACAGTCATACTATCATACAGTCATAATATCAGCCTATGAGCAAGGAATATCAGCCTGACATTTCTCGGGTCCAAACCCGAAATATGAGCCTGAATTATAGGTGACAAATTCCTACCTTGCTGTGACTGCTATCACCGTATTTTCCCATAAGGTTGACGCGATGACAGTTTTTGTACCAGAATGCCCCCTTGTATGACAGGGCGCAGTTGGTGACGGCGATGTCATTGTCGTTGTCGTAGGTGGAGAAGGGTCGGCCCTGGTGGTACGTCATGGAGTCACCTGACAGATTAGCAAAAAGCAGCAAAGTGAAGGTTGAAATACTGTCCTACGAACCAACCAACAAAAGTGAAATAATATAATGACAAATAAACGATGATCGACCTACAGTACACCAACAGACCGAATAAAGGTCTGATTACTGGTCAGGCTCCTATGTGGACCTCCTATGTATGGATTCAGTGTGAGTGAGGCCTACCTGTAGTTCCACTGTAGGCTTCTACATGGACCTGATATGGATGCAGTGTGAGTGAGTCCTACCTGCAGTTCCACTGTAGGCTCCTACATGGATCTTGTATCTGGAGCGAGGCTCTGAAACTGTGAACTTGTCATATCTGGCGTACACCTCCTCCCCTCCATCCCTCAGGTCAACACGCAGCTCGTACTGGCCAGCTGATGTGATCTTGTGTAGGTTGGAGAGACCTGAGGTTCGAAAGGCGAAAGGGGGGGGGGGTGAGGTGAGGGTGAGGGGGGGGTGAGGGGGGGCTGGAACCAGGATGACATTGTGATGGCAGTTCTAGTGGGTTCTCACCGAGCCAGAACTCATCGTTCATGTCACCGAAGCCAGCAGTGTAGTTCTTCCAGTTCCTAAAGAACTCCACCTTTCCATTCTGCCGCCTCAGGAACACCTAGACAGACGATCCCATCATGAAGACCTCCATGACCATGGACACCTCCAAGTGAGTAACTCACTCTAATAAATAGGATTTGACATGATATTCCTATTTTATACGGTGGAATACAATCCTGAGGTTGTTCCTCTACCAGTTTAAAACGTGTCACTGGCTTATCTAAGATGGAGTTTCTCACCATCCATCCTCCTCCATCCGTGGTCATGTCACAGTACACCTGTATGGGCTGGCTCTCATCTCCACCAAGGTAGATGGTGTACAGACCTGAGGTGGTGTCTCCATTTAACAAGGCCTGGGAGCAGTCTTTGGGTAGTCTGTATAGTACTCCAACTAAGCACACACACACACATACAGATTAAGGTACAGAATATACAGTATGTATATATTTACACATATTTCTTTATAAGTTGTGCACAAATACATTTGTAAAAGAACTGAAGTAATTAAAGAAAAATTATTTGAGAAATAGTTAAAAGGTCTAACCCACAGACTGATGCACAAATACAGAAGACAAAAAATATATTAATATATTGAAGACAATATTCATGTGAAAGAATCGTGGGTGCCTATGACTGTTGTGCAGTATTGTGTGTGTGTGTGTGTGTGTGTGTGTGTGTGTGTGTGTGTTTACTGGTGGTGAAGACGGTGTTGACTCGATGACTCCTCTGGGCCCCAGCGATGGCTTGCAGTCTGACATTGTATTCTGTTGATCCTGTTAGCTGGTTCATACTGTATGAAGTGGCTGTAGGGCTCAACACTACCTCCTGTAAACACACACACACACACACACACACAGGGCTTAACAAGACCTCCTGTACACACACACACACACAACTTGAAGAACACACACATACACAAACCCCAAACCCAAACAAGCGCACAAAATGCTACCAAACTAACCAAACACAACAACAGTAACCGAGCATCCAACCCTTTGAGACACGTGTGATTTTAGGTGGGTGTCGAGTGGGCAACAGACAGACACAGACCCTGACAATGCCGTCGGCTGACGAGAAGGTCAGGACGTAGCCTGTGATGGCGGCACGAGGGGGCTTCCAGGTCAGGGTGGCACTGTCAGTCAGGATGTTACTAGCCACCAGATCCCTGGGAGCGTCCACATCTTAAAATCACATCAGAAGCTAAGATTTAGAACACTGGCTCAAGGGGAACAGGGAACAACATTACTTCATCTATGTTCTACATACATAAGAACACACCAACAGGATTTGAATTCTGAGTTTAAAATTGACATTTTAAGCTGGTTTGGTCCCATGCTTAGTATTACGAAATGGAATATACTTTTATTCTACCAGACAAGCCTCACTGAGATTACACATCTCTATTAGAGGAAGCTCCCGGGAAAATGATTGAACGTTCAGAAAGCCGAGAGGAAGTGGCTTGAAGTTCTTCCTGCGACGCTCACCCGTGGTGAACTCTGTGGTGGCGGACGCGCTCTTCTGGGCATCCCTCATGGCGTAGACCCCCACGGTGTAATGGGTGGCAGGAATCAGGGAGCCCATCTCAAACTCCACCGTGTTCCCAGAGACTTGCTCAATCACCGGGGACCCTGCAGTGAACAGGAGCCAGACGCCAAGGTTACAGCAGCTAGCAGAGCTACAGCTGCATGTGTATGTGTTGTGGGGTGAGCACCACGGCTGCGGCAGGACGTTAGGTGCGTTTGTTTCGAAATAGGCGGCGTCACCTGAGTCTGCACTGTAAGTAATGACATAGCCGTCCACTGTGGCTACAGCTGGTTGCCATAGCAGCAAGGCTGACGTGTCGGTGACGTTCATTGCAGTCAGGCCCTGGGGTCTGTCCAGAGCTGAAGACAAACACACACGCACACGCACACACACACACACAAGCACATACACACACAAACAAAATGGAGACCACTATCAAACTGAAAACATACAGTGTAAATTAAAGACAAGGCTTTGGAGACATCAACCTCAGAAACAATATCATGGGATGCTGAGGACAGCCAAACCTCCTGCAAAGCACAAAGCTTAAACAACACATTGGTGCTGACATGTATAAATCCCCTTTATAGACATAGTTCAACATTTGAAACCGTTTTGCATAATAACAACTGTGTTACAACGTATCATGCAATCTCACTTAACCCTCGTGCTCTTCGTATTCTGCAAATCACCCTATCCTAACGGACAAAAAGGCCCCACCTCCAATGCTAAAATAAAGCAGGTTAATTACATTGTTACCCTGTACCCTTTTGGGAAAAGAAATGTGCAGACCATGCTGCACATGAATCAGAAAGATTTAGTTCTGTCTGAGTTCAATCAAGTACATGTATAGTTTATGTATAGGGAAATAGTTTATGTATAGGAAAAACTGTTACATTTATTTTTGCTTGATTGTTTTATGCCTGTACTTATGTAGCACAGTGGCTCTGTGAGGCACGACATTTCGTTCCACTGTATGCCCCCGCATGTAGCAGAATGACAATAAATCTCGGCTTGACTTGACATACAATAAAAATGTCTCATTGTGGGTGTGCATGTGTGTGCATTTAACATAGTTTCAGGTCATTCTGACCCCAGAAGAGAACATGTAGGTAGAGACTCTGTTCTGTTGTACTGTTTGCATTGTTCATATACATCTTCAAGTAATAGGAAAGCCAGTTGTCCAGTTTACCTGTGGTCACTGTGTCTGTCCCTGGGTCACTCTCCTCCAGTCCCTTCACAGCTATAATCGTCACCTGGTAGGTCGCACCTGGCGTCATGCTAGGAAGCATAGCCGTAGATTCTGTCCCATCAACAGTCACTGTCAACGGACTGCCTACGAATGGGAGAAAACATGAAGTGTTGTCTGCACACCGTGACAACCAACATTACAGAGCACAGTGTGAATGGCAAAACTGAGGGGGGAAACGTGTAGTTTTAGTGCACTTCACTAGGGGGCAGACTTGGTGCAAAAATGTTTTTGAGAGTTGAGGCGTCTGGATGTGATGACGCAAACTCACCTCCAAGGAGTGGTGTGTAGATGATGCGATAACTGTCCACTCGGGTGCGTGGCGTGGTCCAGTGAACCACGGCGGACGTGTCGGTAACGTCTGAGAAGTGGATGCCTCGTGGAGAGGCCATGCCTGACGGTGATGGGGTGAAGTGAGAGCAGAGAGACAAACAAAGAGTGAAACTCTAGGCCTATAAATGGTTGAAGTTGGTTACCGTTATTTGCGTTGTGTATTTTGTTTGCCAATAATTCACAAATATGCGCTCGTTGTTTTCCCCCTAAACAAATTAAAATGTACGTTCACTTAATGAGTGACATGTCAAGTAGTCACTCAAAACGTTTTAACCTGGCTGACCCTGGAAATGAATTTTGGACATCGCTCAAATGGAGTAACACAACACAACAAAATGGAACATATCTGTCAGAGACAGGTGAAACACTTCCGCTATGCAAAGACCACCTGTCTCTCTTGGATACCTGTTCGAGCAACACCAAACATTGATTGGGAGCGCCGTTCCAGAGTGACGCCATAGAGTTCGATATCATACTCGGTGCCACCGATAAGGCCCGTTAAAACTTTGGTTCTCTCGTCACCGAGGGCGCTGAATTCCTGCGGATGCGTAGTTTTTCGGATGTCTCTGATTTTGATGACAAATCTGTCAAATAAGTCTTCACCAGCCGTCCACGCGAGTCGGAAACTCTCGTCAGTGATGTCCGAGACGAACATGTGCTCCACTTCTGGCTCTGCCTCTAGTTGAAAAGGGAATATAACGCTGATATTTTCCGGCACCATTAGGAGGATTGGACGGACGTTCAAGGCGAAGGCGGACAGACGGAGGACGGTGAGTGAAACCATTGGAAACAGGTCATGTAGTTCCCCAAAACCCAAAAGATAATAGCTAGCTAGGCCTCAAATGCCACCACCACCAAACATGCTTCCACGACGCCGTTAGTTTCAGACTGCGCGCTGTATTGCAAAAACACGTTTGTGAGTGTATTAAATTGACAAAATTGTTGTGAATATGTATCTTTATTGAAATCAGTCAAGACGTTCACATTCATTTATGTGCACTAGCTAGTTCTGTTGCAAAGGGAGTCTGCAAACAAGGTTAACCCAGATTCCACATGCTCTTTAAGACCAGCCTTGGTGCATTCAGTGCATTCAAAGATCAAGAAAAAATGAAAGGTTAAATCGACTGACATCCCATGCTAAAGATGTCATGTTGATTGCCTGTGTTTTCCAGCTTTTCCCAACCTTGATTCTAATCTGTTTTACGGTATGTCAGAACTCTCATAGCGGCCAGACTGGTCAATATGCAGTCCGATAGCTTAGGCAGCTTCGAGGCAATGTTGGCTGGACACGCAAACCACGGTCACACCACACTGCCATGTGTCCTTTTGAAAGGTGCATCCTTGACACTTTATCTACATTTGAGGGAAAACACAGTTTTAAAATATGAAAACAAACAGGGATGTGCTTGCTCATATTTTGGAGAAGGAAACGGGTGAGCACCAGGCAAGTCTGCTGTAACAAAAGCTGCAATCAGAAAGTACAGGCAAGATCAGAAGGCATCCAGGGAAGATAATCAGTTGAAAAAGTAAAGAAGTTGTTCTGGAAGAAGAAGAAAAAAAAATGTTAGAGGAGGTAAGTTGTGTTGTGTTGAGGTCTCCCCACCAAAGGATGGCATGGATATATTTTTGGCAACATGGGCTTTCAACTGCTACGCGTTGTTCCAAAGGCTAGATGTAGAATTCAGTGCAAATTCAAATTCAGATTGCACGGTTACCATGGGGACAGGTGACGCGTGCGATGGAGAGACCTCGGTGCAGAGGGTCTGAACCTCGAACATCCACGCGCGTTTTCGTTAAGCGTTTCCCCGGCCTATCTAGACTTACAGTAGGCCTGCAGGCAAGGATGCAGCCCCCTTCACAGTGCAATGTGCTCGGTACCTGTCACAGCCACTGTGGTCAGAGGCCGAGAGAGAAGTCCAGATCTGGACACCCCGGTCAGCCTGACCTCATAGCCTATGCCAGTGATCAGACCCCAGACATCCAGTTGGCTCTGGTTGCCTGGGACTGAGATCTCCTGGGGCTCCAGCAGCCAGCCCGAGTCGGAAATCACTATCTGAAAGTGGCTGAAGCCGCCACCATGAGTCCCCTCCTGCTGCCCATTGGCCTCCCACGAAACGCGGAAGCCAAATGGGGTTACGTCCGAAATGGTCAGGTTTTTCACTGTGGGGAGTGGAGCTGGAGGGGTGGAGGGGGAGAGAGGGGTGTTTTGGAGGAGGAGGAGGAGGAGAGGGACGTAGGTGAAGGGATGGGAGGAATTAGGCATGGTGGGAATACATGTGACGTGTGCAATGATTGCAAAAGAATGACCTTTTTTGTTGTAGCAGTTAACCCAACACTTTTCTGGTGCATTAAGTCTAGCTAACCTAAATCTCAAATAATGAATCCAAAGTTTGAGATTACTTTCACAAACTGTCTATGTTTGCAGGTTTTGACCAATATCCTATGCCTAAATACACCTCTTTAAAACACTTCATTTGAACTCTATGAAAATCTGCTATATTTTACAGCCACAACTATGACGTTACCGAATTATTTGAACCCTGCTACAGCATGTCATTAGACTTGAAGATATGAGTAAATCACATAGTACCTGTGACCGCATTGGTTAAGAGGGAGGGCGTATGGTGGCCATGAGAGATACCATACAGCTCAATGTCATAGGCAGTGTCATCCTGTAGACCAGTGATGGTCACGTTCTGGACATGGCCTGGAGGCCGCAACTCTAGTGTGTCAAACAGTTGCTCCTTGTCACTGACTCGGATGACAAAGCCATCGAAGTGGCCTGCCACTTTGCTCCAGGAAAGGGTGAGGTTATCTGGGTTTACATCGGACACAGCTATGGTGCTCAACTGTGGGACAGGTTCTAGACAAAAGAGAATATGTACAATTTAATCTGAGACGTTAGATTGTACGAGAGACTATTTTTGACATGTCTTGGGCATTGATGCTATTTTTTGATTTACGGTCGTAATCTGCGTGCAGTATGCAAATTCGAGGGTGGGGGGTAATTCAAACTCAAAGTCTGAACAGAAAGCATGCTTTCCAGTACCTGTGGTAGCTACAGCATACAGGGGTTGTGTGCTATGGCCACCAGAGCTGGCGTACAGTTTAATGTTGTAGCCGGTGCTCCCTTTAAGCCCTGACATGACTGTGGATCGGGCCTCCCCGGACAAGGCGCGCCCCATGGCCTTAGAGGGCGAATCAGTCTCTCTGAGCTCTACTACAAAATTATCGAATATCTGCTCCCCCGCTCTCCAAGACAGGGAAAGACGATCTGAGGTAATGTTGGAAACAACCAGCCTGGCCAAGTCAGGCTCTGCAGCTACAGGAAGAGAGAAAAACGTGTTTGTTTTGAAGCTATTGCTTGAGTCAGATTCGTTTAGTGGGTTTCACTTACTGAAGGGCTACCACTTTCTCTTTCAGTCGCAGAAAAAGCTATTAACAGTATAGTCTGACTGGGGATAAATCACACTTCCTGACGCAGATGTAAAACAAATCTGAACACTGAGGACAAAATACCTGTTGACGCAACAGTACTGACAGCTTGTGTTCGTGATCCTTTGACAATCCCATAGAGGTAGGCTATATAGTCAGTGCTGGGCCTTAGCCCTGTGAGGTCATGGGACATTGCATTGTGGGATATGTTATATTCCTCCGGTTCGCTCAGCCAGCTTGAGTCAATAACTTCTAGGACGTAACCATCCAACTGCCCATCAGTTCCATTCCAGGAGATGGAGAAGCTCTCAGATGTTAAGTTAGACACATAAAGACTTCCAACCACTGGCTCGCTCACTAAAGAGAGAAACAGTTATTGGATTGTTATACGAGCCAGGGGATGCATCACATCTGAAAAGTAACTAAAACGATGACTCTTATCATAAATCGACGGCTAGTGTGTGAGACTCGGGTACATGTGCAGTGCCACAGTCGACTCACCTCCCTCTCGCAATCCTTGATTGGAAATCATTTAAGCAAAAGAGTGAAAACGTGCACATAGTTCAATTCATAAAAGGCATAGTCGTCTTCAAAACATCTATAGTACCTTGCCAACAGATCTTCTTTGTAATTAGGCAGAAAGACAAACGAGAAAAAACACTGACAACGAAGATGAAGGTGAAAGACAGGATGCCATATAATGCCAGAATGACAAAGGCAATAGATTTGACGTGATGATAGAAAGTGTTTTTCCGGACCTCTATGGTTGACAACTCCTCTACGCGTTAATGTAAAAACTGTCCAATACAAAAGCGATTGTAAAGTAGCACATATCCAGAAACGTCAGAGAGCCATGTTAGCAACATGTAGGGGTAACGATAATAGAATATTGGAATGGTCCTCAAGCAGTTATGGAATGGAATTGATCGAGACGCAAAGAAAACATGCGGTGAAAACATTCTCTGTTGGGTTAAAAACATGCTTGCTCCAAATCTTAATCTGTGGTCGCGCAATGGGTAATGATAACGTTAATCTGGAATACCAGGTGTCAAAATACCAATGATTTTATGTTGAGAATCATAAAAAACATTGTTGAAACAAATTGTCTACCACTTGGTCATTCCAATGTGTATTTTGGTCATTACTAACATTACCTCAGAATAGGTCTAAATATCAGACATTATAAAAGTCTGTGATAGCCTTCCTGTTTCTTTGCAACGCAATCCCAGTCGCGGTCACACTGCAACTAACACAAGGCAACAAGTGTCAACTCATCAAGCACATGACTAGTCACTTAGTTCAGGCACGTTCTCAACAAGCGCATGAGCCGTCAGAGTTAATGAACCCTCAGAGGAAGCAGGGTGAGATGAAATGAAATGAATGGGCACGCCTGCTCTCTAGTGGTTTGGGGTGGGTGAATGTTGGGGGGGGGGGTTTATTCTCGTTTTTTTGTTTTTTTCTCGTTTTGCAATCATTGCGGCACATCACATCAAAACTCACCACGATGCAGGGAATAGGAGGAAGGGGCTTCATGCACTTGGGGAATGGGATGAGGTTGGAGGAGGGAGCAGCACTAGAAGGTCACTTGCGGGTTGAGGACCCGACACCCTAGCTTTGCTCAGCAAGACTGACACAGTGGCTGGAGGGTGAGAATGACATGAGATGGTTGGTTAAGACCAGGACGCTGTAGTTGCCCGGGTGTTGGTGATGCAGTTAGGTCAATGTTGACTGTGCGGTGGAGTGAGTCAGTGTGAGAAGAGACTGGATATAGTGCTTGGCCGAGTGCCTCAGTGTGTTTTGCATGTTCACCACCAAGACCCTGACTGGAAGGGAAAGAAATGCGGTCAAATGTCACACAGGAAAAGAGCGAAGGAGGAGTTCGAAACAGCAGGAAGTGAGGACAGAAAACCCCTGGAACGGCTCCGTTGACGGCAGGTACCTGTGGTGGTCTCTGCATACACAGGCTCCAGGTAGGAGCCCTGGTGTAGGCCGTACACACCCACCATGTAGGTGGTGTTAGGACGGAGGCCAGGGATACCCAGGCTGAAGGCGTCCCCGGATAACGTGAGGTTTTGGCTTTCTGAACCCCCGTCCATGTTTGTCACCTCAAGGACAAAGCTCTCGAAGTCCCCATCCTGGGGACTCCAGGACACAGTGAAGCTGTCCCAGGTTATGTCAGAGATGGTGAGGTTCACCACCTGAGGTTTCAGCTCCTCTGGTAGACAAACAGATTAGAGTGGAGTCAACGACAGGTGTAATGGCATTTTGTTCGTTTCGAGGTCGCACGTTGCTGGAGGAACATTTTTTGTCAAAGATAAGAATCAGAGACATGCCACAAAAACAGAAACACACATGGATGAAATGATTTGAGGATGGAAAACTGACACGTAAATGTGATACACGCCACAGAAATCCCTCAGATGTGATGTCTGTGTTCGTCTCTGAAGACTTAGCAATGTGTTTGTGTATTACAAATATTCGGTTGTCAGCTATCGTTTTATATAAGCAGAGCACTTGGTGATGATGAATATTAAGTAGTCTTCTGGCAAGGGAACTAATCCTATTTGTAGCCATACTGGAGATGGAAAAAAGTTAATGCACAGGAATTTACTCAGATGAAGGATGAAAAGAGAGATGGTATGATGATGGGAGTCTGTTAAAGGGGTTATCTGCTCCATGTACCTGTGTTGGCAAAAGCTGTGAGAGGCAGAGACCGCTGCCCCTCCGCCATCCCATACAAAGTAATCTCATAGTGTGTCTGAGGCGACAAGTCTTGAACGTTGACCTTCCTCATACCTCCTGGTACTGTTACCAAATGAGCTCCCGCCTCCCCTGAAAGAGAGTTCAGCTCCACCGTGAAGCTATCAAATGTCCGCTCAGGTGCAGCCCAGCCTAGGCTCAGGCTATTGGGGGTCACGCCAGAAACCTGAAGTCCCTCCAGCCCAGGCATGTCCATGCTTGAGCCTTTTGGTTCGGAGGTAAAGCTCCCAGAAGGAGGTGCGTGGGATGGAGTAACCAGGTGTACGAGTCTGGGACTGACATCTCCAGCTCGTACGTCTGGAGCGGGCTGGAGAGTGGAAACGTCTTTGACACTTAGAGCAATTACGTCAGGTGAGGTAGACTTGGGTGCTAAATGAAAGTACATTTAAAAAGGAGTTAAATGTGTCATTGTAATCTCCTGAGGATCAGAAGGCAAAACATGAGTGGGTTGCACCTGTGGAGAGATCTGATTAAAAAGACCAGGTGAAGCAAAATACCACACATAAAATAAACAGAAGTCGAGTATTAGATCGCCAAAATAATTGACTTTTGCTGAAGTCTCTTGACTTGTATCTGTATATTTAGGGCTTCTATCTTCTGTCCCCATATACAGTGATGCTTTTCATCGTTCCTGGACGCTTACGATCATAGCCATCCACATGCATTCTACGCTTAAACTGAGCAGATCATGCATTAATGGCACCTGAATCAGCACCATTAATTTTGAAGGTTCCAAGTAGTCCACCGGGGCAGAAGTACTCGGTACACTTCAAATGGATGAATAAGCCATGCATTGCCAAAGACATCCTCACAACCTGTACTGAGACTACCGGGCCTGAGATGTCATGATTGAGGAACATCTGTGCAAAAACAATCAATGGATTTGCAGGCAATGAGTGGAGTTTGATGGTTTGTTCTGTTGGCACAGACCTTTTAGATAGCATTGGTAGCTTTAAAAGCTCAAATGAAGGAGGATGTCAGGATTCACATTCGATTTTCATTGAATTACAAGTCAAATTAAACTCTAGTCCTTTCAGTACGGCGAAGGTGAAAAGTAGACTAATCATAGACTACAGCATGCAGGGTGAATTCCTGCATGCTGTACTATGTTTTCTGTGATCCATAATCCTGTTTTTCCTCCTTGTATTTGAAAAAGAACATTGTCTATGCCATGATCCTCTATATGCAGCATGCAAATTGTAATGAGATGATTTGTTTAAAAAAATATATATACATCTTCATGCCATGCTCAGAGCTTTTCTGTCGACGTTCAACAGTGCTGTAATGCACACTGACTTCTTTATGGTTTTGCTTTGAACAAGTCGACATTTTGTAGGAGTCTGACCCAACACAATGCTCATCGTGGTCGCATGTTGAAAACTTCAAAAATCAACAGAACAAGATTTCTAAACATGCAATGCAAATCAAAGCAGATACCTGTAACCGCAACTGCTTCAAGCGGTGAGGACCTTTGGTTATTGATAACTCCGTAAAGCTTTACTCGATATTCTGTGGATGCCTTCATGCCTTTGATTATAGCGCCAGTTGCATGGCCACGGAGACGGACCTCTTTCATTTTATATAATCCCAGAGCGTCTCTACATTCTATGGCATAGCTATCAAACACAAAGTGTGCCTTTGGTTCCCATGACAGGTGAAATCCAGTAGATGTTACACCTGAGACAGTCAGCGGTCCCAATTTGTCCCCAGACCCCATCCCAGAGAATGTTGACTCTGTGGTGTCTAAAGACACAAAGTTAATGATATTGTCCTCCGAACCAGCGGGAGTTGTAAGCTCAGGGACTGGGCCAGCTAAATAAAATGTAAACGAGGCTACAAGGAAAAACACAGAGGCACACATATGAGGTAAAGCACACATTGTACGTTCTGTGCAGCTTTCCGTACAGACTTCTGCACAGCAATAATTTCTTATTGCTGACCAGTGCTTTTCAGATCTCCCTCAAGTGTAAATCACCCTACTGCACTGGCTCCAGCCATGGCTAATTCCAGATTCCGCTGTCAAATATCAGAATGCATGAACTTCACTCCCGAGAGCTGTTGTTGTGAAATGTGTTTACTTTGGAAAAAGTTGCATCTGAAGAAATGGAACATGTTTTGGTTTTTTGTACCTATATTTCACGCGTGACACGATCAAGGGCCAAGCATGGCCTGTAATATAATTTCCTTGTAAGACCAAAAATAATGTTTTTGAGAACCAACCGGAGAGAAGGTTTGTGTCGGCTGTGGAAAATGTCTGCTCTGCACACTCACCTGTAGAAGCAGACAGAGTGGCAGGGTCGCTTTTCCTGGCTCCCCTCTCAGCAGTCAGGCTGATGGTGTAGATCATGCCAGGAGTCAGGTTGGTCAGGACGTTGCTAGTAGCTGTTCCAGGAACCTGCATCTCCTCCCTCCGCCCAGCCCTGGAGATGTACACCAGCTTGTACCCGCTGATCTTGGCCCTGGGTCTTTTCCACGCCAGAGTCATGGAGGTCTCTGTGGATTCGCTCATCTCCAGATCTTTGGGTGCATCTAGATCTGTTTTGGAAAATGCTTTCTTTAGTATGCAAAACTTTTAGTCCTCATAGAGGAAATTGAAAACAAGACAAACAAAAAATGTCTACCTCCATTCCACCTAAAGATTAAATTGATTTATTTCGAGGGTGTGTTTCAGAAAAGTCATAAATCATACATGAATTTTGGCTTCCCGTAGTGTCGTCAAATGTTTGTGTGCGTTATATACAGATGTATGAACAGCTGGAACACCTGTTGGTTCACGTGTTGGTGTGTGAAGAAGGGGAATTTGGACAGCTGTTAAACTGAGATTCTCACCAGTAGCTGCATTCGTGGTGGCAGGAAGGCTCTCTTTTTCCTTCTTCACCCCGGTCACTCCTATCCCATACTCGGTGCCTGGCTTCAGTCCTGTAGTACAAACAAAGATAAAGAATTTGAAAGGAAACATCATTTTGGGATTTGTATGTGCAGGTTTTTTTCATACTTCAACCCAAACCTGTTGACTCACACCGTTCATTAAGAGACAGGCAAAACTGTTTTTCAGTCTGTACAATGTGTGCCATTTACTTAACTCGTTTTGATTTAAAGTTATCCATTGGGGATTTTTTACACATTGCACATCCATGTATATGGTGTGAGTATGTTTGCCCACATCAGAAGGCGTGTGTTTGTCTGTAGGCCTCACCAGTGATGGTGGCTCGGGTGGTGTCTCCAGGGCCTCGTGGGATGAGGTCCTCACCATGGGAACCCCCAGAGAACGGGCTGTATTTGACCCTGTAGCTGTCAACATCCGCCTGGCTGTTTCTCCACTCCAGGGTGACGCTGTCGTCTGTCTGGCTCAGAGGCTGCAGGTCCTTGGGGGAATCCAGATCTGGAGTGAAAGGACAGGAGCCATAAGTTGCGCTTGCAACCTCACCCTCTGAGTTGAGCTCAAGTTATTCTTCTGAAGTTGGATGGTAGTTAAATTGATATGATTACAGGGGATATATTTCTGAAAAAGCTAATCCTGCCCAAACCTACCTGTGGTGAAGGTTTCAAGGACAGGCTCGCTTGTCATGTCTCCTCTTCTGGATGTCAGAGAGATCTGGTACTTGGTGTCAGGTGTTAAATTTTCGATGTTGTACTGTTTATCTGCAGGTGAGAGCTCCACGGTGGTCCTCTGGGAGGGGTCTGCGCTGGGCCCGTAGGACACGGTCATCCTGTCAGCCTGGGCCACAGGCTGGGACCAGGTGACTAGGCCGGACGAGTCTGTTACATCCTTCACTTCCACCTGCTGTGGGCCGTCAATCCCTGGGAGCAAGGCAAGACACGTAGAAGACAATGTAAGAGTGTTAACATACAAAACATTAGGATACAGAGTGAGGTACTGTTCATGTCTCTCTCTGTTTTAATTGTTGTGGATGAATTATGTTGGTAATGTAAAAATGTCCAGACCACCGGGCAAGAAATGGTGTGAAGGATCACTTACGTCCCTACCTTGTTTTTCCATTTTTGATAGCTGTGGTGAGCCTGTGCAAATAAATTACCTCGAATTTGGAAGTCCATCAACAAGGAATTGTAAACTAAATGCCTTTTCCATGAAAAGGGAGATTGTTTAGCCTGGCAATCCATACTTGCTCTATCAACAAAGAGAGGCATTTATCCGTGTAATGTATGGGTTAATGGTAAGTCATAAAAGTTAAGGTAAACTGTGGCAATTTCTCATTGCAAGGTTCATTGAGAAACAAAGATATGTAAACTGGACTGACATTCAAGTTTTTTCCCTCCTGCTTGCAGACTGTTAAATTGAACCGTGTGAAACAGCAGTGAGGGATTAGCAACCGAAAAAATCCCCACAAAAAATGTCCTGTTATGACTGACAGTTAAACTGGCCATGCCGTTAGTTTACTGTCCGTTCTTGTGATTTGTGGGGCAGATCTACCCAGGGGATGTATATTGTTGCCAGGCTAAGTAGGAGGAGGACATTACGCTCTTATTTCCTGTCATCTGTTAAGAGCTTGATAGTAAATTGTGTTAAATTCAGTTTTCAGGTGTATGTCATTTATATCAGGTGTATATCACTTCACTAAATCGGTCCCTGGCCGATGACAAAACTGACTGGGTGAAGATGGGGAAAAAACACTCACTGGTAGTAAAGGTTTTGGTCAACTGAGGGCCTCTGGTGTTGTTCTTGATGATGCCGATGGAGACTTGATACTCCTGACCAGGTCCAAGACCAGTCTGATCAAATGTAGTCTGAGAGGGTGTAAGAGTCTTCACGATTTTCCCATTCTCTTCTTTCTGGAAGTTCAAGCAATAAAGACAGCATTATTGTTTGTGGTAATGCATGCGATCCTGAAAAAGAAAATACATTATTCTGGATTCATGATCCACATTCTATGACTATGTTGTGCTTCTCAGAAGGACTTGAAACCAATAAGCACACTAAGATTAAGCTGTTAGGCAGAAAACACCTGACTTTTACAAGTTACAAATATCACTGTAAAAATGAACATGGAGACATTAAACAGGGTCTACATTTTGTCCCCAGAGCTTTCCAAACACAAGATTTTTGTATAAATACGTGTTACAGCAGGAGCTCCCTGTAGTAACATTAGTACATTATGACAAGCTGACATCAAAGCATGCCACTATACCCTGGATATGTGAACAGCCTCTGTTTTGAAGTAGTTAGTTAGCACACTTTCACTCAAAGCAATAAGCAGCAACCTAGCAAGGCAAAAATGGCTCTCTTGTCCAGAATAACAACCCATCTCATCCGCTTCAGCGGATCCCTGCTGGTGTGTGATATTCTGAGTTCCAAATCAGAAGGGGAGTCCTGTGGAGAGATGGAAGACACTGACCGTGTTTTGGATTTGAAGCTCCCAGTTATCAAAGGGAATGTCCAGCTGGTCCCAAAGTACCTCCACAGACGTCTCCCTCACCGACTTGAACTTCAGACCCTCTGGCTGGGGGATATCTGGCAGGAAGCAGCATCAAGAATTACCATCTTAGAACCAAATGTTGATGCTCTGTAAAAACTGTACGTGTAATTGAGAGTCAAAATCTGTTTTTTCATATCTTAAATCTAATAAGACTTGTTTATAGTATAAATTCCTTATCACGTGATGCAAGTTAACACATTATTTTTGGAGAATTTCTCACTTCAAAGGCAGCCAAATCTACTTGTATTTTTAAGCATAAGCATGCTCATAACTAATACATGCCTTTTGTCAGGGTGTTTTTTCACCCCGTTGTCTGAGCCCTAGTAGATACACTAATAGTATTTGTATAAACATATTAGCTTATGGTTTTATGACACTCTCTACATGGCGTTGTGACCTACATGTGGCAACTCTGGCACTGACAGGGATGCTCTTTTTGTTGCTCAAGATGGCGTAGACGTTGATCAGATACTCAATGCCAGGTTCCAGCTCTGCAAGGGTGGCAGATGTCTTGTCTCCTGGCACGGTGAACTCTTGGTACAGTCCTCCAGAGGCTGTGGGGACGTAGGTCACCAGGTATTCTGTAACTAACATCTCGTTTGTCCAGTTCAGGTCTACTGTCTCTGTGGTGACGTCTGTTACAGTCAACTCCTTGGGAGGAGACACTGAAGAGAGATGGGGGGGGTAGATTTGTTTTAGTTTGACCTTTTTGCTGTCTGAGATGGTTTTCAATGCTTTCATTCCACCGTCAACCAAAAATATATGATTTTCTCTTTCTGGCCTGAGTAAGGACTGCCTAAGATCTTCCAAGACATAAGTACAGACTTTGCGTCTTTGTTAAATTTAAATGAAGAAAAATGGAAATGGAAACTATACTGCAGCACTCTTACCTTCTGAGCAATCATCACCTATGTACCCCTCGTCACAGACACACCGTCCGTCCACACAGCGACCTCTGTCCTGGCAGTTGTTGAGGCAGCTCAGCTCTCCGCAGTTCAGTCCCATGTAGCCAGCCTCACACATACACTGTCCATTGACACAGCGCCCTCTACCGTTGCAGTTATCCGGACAGGTGAGCACAGAGCAGTCGAGTCCTGAGTACCCCTCCTGGCAGACACATTTACCGTCCACACAGTACCCACGGCCGAGGCAGTCATTAGGACAAGCCTTCTGGCCGCAGTCCTCCCCGTTGAAACCCTCGTCGCAGACACATTGCCCATCAACGCAGCGTCCGCGGTTCAGGCAGTTGTTGGGACAGGCCAGCTCGCTGCAGTCCTCCCCAACAAAGCCGGCGTAGCACTCGCAGCGACCATCCAGACACTCCCCACGGCCGTAGCAGTCAGAGGGGCAGGTCTTCACGCTGCAGTCCTCACCAGCAAAGCCTTCGTTGCACACACACTGGCCGTTAACGCAACGCCCCCTGTCGAGGCAGTTGTTGGGGCAGGAGATCTCGGAGCAGTCGTATCCTTGGAAGCCTACGTCGCAGGCGCACTGGCCGTTGATGCACTGCCCTCTGGTGTTGCAGTTGTTGGGGCAGGCTAGCTGGCTGCAATCCTCTCCTTGGTAGCCAGAGTCGCAGATGCACATGCCGTTGAAACAGCTGCCTCGCTCGTTGCAGTCATTAAGACAGGTGAGCTTGGAGCAGTCTTCTCCAGAGTAGCCGGCGCTGCACACGCACTCTCCGTCAACGCAGAAACCACGGCCGTTGCAGTTGTCGGGACAGGTGCGCTCCGCGCAGTCTTCCCCGGTAAAACCTTCGTCGCAGTAGCAGGTTCCGTTGACGCAGCGGCCACGGTCATAACAATCGTTTGGACATATGAGCTCGGAGCAGTCGAATCCGGTCCAAGGCTCTTCGCACCGACATTCTCCATCCACGCATAGGCCACGACCCAGGCAGTTATTCAGGCAGTCGGTCTGAGAGCAGTCTTCACCGCTGAATCCTTGGAAACAGACACACCGTCCATCCTGACACTGGCCGTTTTCTCCACAGTCCACTGGGCAAACTTCCAGAGTGCAGTCCACCCCGGCGAAGCCTTTGAAGCAAATGCACTTCCCGTCTACGCACCGACCCTGGTCCTGGCAGTCATTGGGGCATTCAGACTCGCTGCAGTTTGCTCCCTTCCAACCAGGCTCACAAACACAGCCGCACGTCTCCGCACTGAAGTTTCCACGGCCACTGCAGTATGGCTTGGTCCCCACCACACCTAAGAAAATCCAAAGATGTTCATAGAGAGAGAATTCAAACAGATGAAATAAACCCAACATCAATTTACTGAGGATCAGTTAACGTATATACCTGTGACTTGAGCACTACAGCACCCAGCATCTGCAGAGCACTGGTCCCTCAGCGAGGACACTTCCCCCTCTAGCATCTCCAGCCTGCTGAGGAGGTCCTTTAGGTCTGGATGACCGTCAGTGCAGCCACAGGCCTGCTTGGGGATGTTGATGCGGTGGGTGAAGACGATCTGGTTTTCCCCGTCCAGGGTGTGGTCGGTGGTGCGAAGGCCCGAGAATGCAGCTGCATCTTGGGGTTCCAGCTGGCTTCCCCCGGGGGAGTCCAAGTCAGCTGAGCACAGAGAGCCGGCGGGTACGTTGATGTTGTAGACGTGATTGAACACCACCGGTTGATCTGCGCTGGGCAAGGTGATGTTATCTGTGGGCTGTGATAGCGCGGCTCGTCGATGTCGAAGCATCTTCTTCACAAGACCAGAGCGGCTCAGACTGATGAGTGCAGTCAGAAGGAGGTAGCCTAGAAGGCTTTTTGTACCCATGTTTGTTTCTGACACAAGGGTTGCGGAATGTCACTTGCTAGCTTGGAAATTCCGGTCTGTCTTCGAATCCTGGAAGGCAAAGGGACATGGCACACTTTCAACACATGAGTTAATGTTGCAATTAATTATATTATGTAGAAGGGAATATGTCTTTTAAACTTGGAAATTGTCAGATTTTCTGTAATTTATGCATTGGAGTTGACCTAGAAGGCAGAGATAAACAAAAAATTCACTTTTAGGATATCAAAAGGGAATTCAGTTGCTCTTGGACACCTGAGAACAGTCTTGTAACTTTCTCTCTATTACAACCCAGTTTAGCTAACTACAGTAGCAATAACATGATGTTTAAGCAACAAGCAGGAACACATTCCATCGGGGACGAACAGGGTTGTAAAATGCTTGTTATTACCTTATTAGTAACACCTCTATAATCAGCGTGGTTTTTTTTTCAGTTCCGCCCACAGTGAAAGATGAAAAGAGAGCAGTAGACTTCACAAAGTTCTCCAATCTTGAGTACTTGACTACTTATCTTGAGTACTTTGTATGCTTTTGTTTCACTAGAATGGAATGAACAAATTACTCTTATCATGAGACAAAAGCATTTAATGCCAACTCAATACTGAATCATTGCCTTGAGCCACATCTTATTTTGTTGTCCGCTGCTCATCCAGGTGGCCTCAACAGCCGACAAGATGGAACAGACCTGTAAATGGGAGTCATGGACATCTGTTTCGTCGATACTCTCTGACCTGTTAACTTGATGACATTTGCTCTAATAGTTGTTCACACACAAACAACCCATACTTTCCTCCCTTCATGTTACTTTTGTCATCTTTCTCTACTTTTGTACTTTTTCCTCTTTCACTAAGTCGGTATGGACTGCTGTTTGAGAATAGTTTAACGTGCAAGTTCACACCCACTTACAAGGGTCCAGATGCGGCAATAACTCAATGTAAATTGTGCATTGATGTGAATGAGACAAACGAACGACCGTGAGGGTTTCCACTGGGCCTCTGCACATCTTTAATATGACTTCATAGGCTGGACACTAAAGCACTGCAATTTGTGGTGGCTGGGTTGGCAAACTTTACTTCTCAGCGTGGGAAGCAGAGGGGGATTACTGTATGTGGTTTCCATATGCTTGAATGAGCAGGGGTCGGTGTGAGCAGGATAACACCATCAGTGCCACTTCCAGTTTGTGGTCGAACTGATCCGCACATATCAAGCAACGTCGGTGAAGTGGATTCCCACTGCTAGTGAAAGGGATGGAATTTGAGTTTGCTCAGACTTAAATGGCTGGCGGCTGGGGACTGTGTCAAATAGAGATGAGCCAATTCATGTCAACTCGACACTTTCTACCTCGGTTCCCAAGGGAGCGTCTTTTCGTCTTCTGTATTCTCAGGTTGCAGTGGAAAGAGTTATAGCTGAACCATGGCTGTTCTGATACACCTGTGATGGCTATACCAGCTTCTCTAGGCTTTTTCCATTTTCATCCGTGCCAGTTTTCCTTTTGTTGTGCTACCAGCAGATTTTCCCTGGGATGCTCGTGTAACACTGTGCAAAATCAGTTTGTCAAATAGAGATCTGTTAATCTGTTAAACAAAACACTGCCACTGCATGCCAGTGATCCAGTGCCTTCTTTTATTACCTCGTTGGTACTCCCTGAACTGGATTAGTTCCCAGAGGGAGCGATATGTTGCATATAAGACAGCTTGATTTATAGTTTGGAGGATAACGATTTATCCATATGTGCATAGTTTCAAAATTGTCAGAGGACGTTGGAACGTGTTGCTTATGATCTATGAATAAAAGTATAAAATTGAAATTATCTCTTGCAAATAGTGTGTGGTTATTTTCAGCGGTCTGAAATGGATATCCTTTAGTTTGTGAATACCTACTACTACGACATGAACCAGGAGGAGTGATATCTCACAAACTAAATGAGTTTTGCCAAGGACATCCTACATCTCGTTTGGACTAAGGGGTACACCGTTAGAGAAAGAATTGAAATAAATATGTACGTTTTACTTTTCTTAAAGTTATAATCCAGAATTACTGGAGCAATATTACTCTTCCCCTATGCTGGCAAGTATTGGGGAACTTTCCCACATGGAAAAGGGGGGGCCGGAATGTTGGCCCTGATTTAGGGACATCTGTTTGGCCTAGTCCAAGACGGAGGCGCTAACGCAAGCAAACCTCGTGCCTTTCCAGACAACGGGCAACCTAGTGCACCTAAATGAGGCTAACATTTAAAGGCTCATACAAATTTTGATTTGATTTTTTTTCCTTTCAAACTGACCTGATAATAATTCATGTTAACGTGTGGGTGTATACTGCAGCTACTATGAAATGTAATGCATCATTTATTTCATTTGGTTTTTAGTGTTTCTGTTATTGGAAGCACGAGGGGAAAGTCACGTCGCTAGTCAGGCCTCCCTTCTGCCTACAGACAGCCAGACAAAGACCAGCAAGTCCACCTTTTGTCCGGCACGTCTTTGCTTCACATGCTGCAATTCATAAAGACCATGTCCATGGGAATAGCTGGAACGTCGACCGGCTGGTTGAAGTGCTTCTGGAAAACAGTTGTGGCTTGGAGAGAGGCGTAAACAGCATGTAAAAGCCACTCTGGCCTCTGTCAAACACGGCTGTCAGTTTGGTGCTCAATTCTGATTTTCATTTTGGAGTTTTTATTTTCCGTTAATGGGGAGTCACGGGGCTAATGCTTAAAGCAGCTGCTGCAGCTGGATAACATTTCCAGACAGTGAGAGTAACTGTCTGATAAGGTGGATTTGTTTGTTAACAAAAGGACACACACACACATTTCCTTTCTCCTATTTGATCAAATCCGTCTTGTATACATCTCTACTATAACTGCTATTCGTACTCAGCTCAGTTTGCCTGGGGGTGAGTTTTAATTCAGGTGAAATATTCTTAAACGTTTCTTGCTTGTACCTGCATGGAAACGATCACGAAAACCCATAACAAACTCCAGTGACAATCGAGATCTAAAGCAGCTTTTGACATTAACAAGGTTAAGGAGTTTCTTGCCTAATTATGTCGGCTTTTCAGAAGTATTTTTATTGTAGTACCATATGTTTTTTAATATTGTCTGTAGAATATCGGAGCAGATTTGCAGCTTGCTGGCTGACTATCAAGGAAATCAGAGCTGAGAATAAAAAACTGGAAATTTGACTCTGACTTCAAATCCAACTGTCCCACACACAAGTTTATACACCGTCTAGAGTCTAGACAACCCAATAGATTTATAGCACAGCCTAGATATCAAAGTCTCTGCATCGTTCATGTTTTTCTCAATAAGATTCACTTTTTGAAAATGTTTCAAACTGTGGTCACATCACATAAGCACATCCTTTTAAAGTCACTTCTCTATCATTTTTTCAGTATGTGAACTTTAACTGAAGCAGAAAGCTCAAATTGCATATGTACTGTCCTTTCCCCAATGACTGTCTCAGATAACTTCACCCAAAGAACTGCAGGTTAAAAAACAACTAAACCAACTCAAACCTTCAAGAAAGATGAGGGGAAAAAACTCCCATAAAAAGGCTGAAACATCCAAGGAGCCACCAGCATGTCGGCCAGCCCAACCCTGCCCCTGTCCTCAAAGGTCACGCAGCGGCGGGGGCAGACCTTCCTCGGTGTGAAACGAGCCTCAGGCGTCATGTCAAGTCAGGTGAACCAGCTGTGTCACTGACAGGAGGCCTTATCTGTCCCTCCCCTACACTCCTATCTGCCAATCAGCCGCATCCCAGGACAGAGTGACCTGCACCATGCATAGGACCTGAAAAACCACCCCGTATCTGAGAGCCTTAGGGTGGAAGGAAACACCTCTCAACTGCTTTAATAGACTAAGACGTAGTTAACCGCTTGTCTCTCTGACTTATGTGCCATTAAATGGTCTTAAGTGAGACACTTTGATTTTATGCGTAGTTTTCCTGGTATACTTGGTAGTTGGGACTCTAAATTGCTAGCTAAGATGTTCAGGGAATAGAATTGTTTCTGTCCAAAGGCAGGTTTTTTATCACTCATAACTACAGCAGAGCTCAAAGGACCAGCTAAACTGATGCTATCAACCACCACAGTGTCCCAAGAGCAGATTTAGCAATTTAGCATTCAATTTAACAAAGCAAATGAATTTAGGATTAAATTAACTAGAAGAGGGCAGTTTTATCTCTTCTGCCACACTGGCTATGGCAAAACCATCATATGTGACTCCTGCTGTGAAATTTCCATAATGGAATACCCCCCTCAAAATTGAGAACATAATTGCATTGCCTATAGTTAAAGGATTATCCCCAAGACCCACAAAAAACCCCATAGAACCAGAGGACACTTTCTCTGTTAGTCACTCAATATCCATTCTCTCATCTCTCCCCTTCCTTGCAACCCACCCACACCATTGCTTCTCATCTCTGTCTTCTCTCTTTCTGACTCACTCTTTCTTTCTCTCATTCACTCCCCCCTTCTCCCCACACACACCTTTTTCGACTCCCATCGGTCTCTCGTTCATCCAGTTGCCGTTGTTCTACCGTCCAGGAAAACTGGAAAATATATTTTTTTGGCAGCTCCTTTCCCCTCAGGTGATCAAAGCAGGGATAACTCTTCCATATGTTTAACTCCCTCGTCTCCAAACACTCTGGTTCCCATTCTTGTCTCACACCCACAGCCATGGGAAGAGCTCCTATCCAGTAGTTGCAGCATTCACCAACTATGTTAATATCTCCCTCTATAAACCAGAACCAATGCCCTTTGGCAACTAAGCATGCAGCAAGGAGAGAGCATTTAAACGCAGCATCAGGACATGTAGAAATATATAGCCTCAATAAAACACATTGTAAATGAACAGCAACTGCTGCTGACAATTACAATGATCCATCTTTAAAAAAAAATTACAAATCCATGACATCCTATTTGATTCATGATCACCAACATGTACAGACCAATAGGACATACAGAATTTTAATTAAATTAAAAAGGTCAAACTGTCCTCAATCTATGTGGAAGAACTTTTTCATTCAATTGAGATCATCTTAAATGGAGTAAATCGAGGCTTCCCATTCGAACTGGTTACCAAAAGTTTCTCTTACCTTCAAGGGCTGTGTGTAAAAGTACAAGAACTCACCTGCAGTCAATCACAAATCCTTTGTCACTAAACGGGTTGCAGTTCACGTCTTTAGAAGTTCCGAACGCGCTGTGTGACGATGAAGAAACGTTGTCCACCTGGAGGAGTCCCTCTCCACCTCTGAGTCTGTGCCAGAGTTCCAGAGAGATGCCCCTCGTGTCTGTTTCCTCAGCTAAGAACACCGCGTCAGGCTGGGCTCCGCTCACCTAGGAACGTCTGGGTTCCAGAGCTGGAGAGAGAGAGACGCCGCGTGAAAGGAGGAGAGAAGCGGAAAGCATGTCTTTTAAAATGAGAGACGCCTTTTGGTCAGACCCCCATTCCTTTCTCTACAGCCCTTAAATAGCCGTCCCTCTCCTTTTCCTCTTTTCCCTCCCTCAACTCCCTCACTCCCTCCATCTCCCTGTTGGAGTTGGGCTGCTGTCTTGAAATGGGATGCCATCCTTACTGGCACTAATGACAGAGAGAGGAAGAATGCGTACTGGTGCATTGATGAATAGCAACTCAGGAAAACAGGAGTACTAGATTAGTCCAAATTGTGCACATGGCACAAACCATTCTCCTGGTTAATAAAACAGTAGCCCTTTTTGAGAGGAATGTACATTTTAATAGACAATTAAAATGCAAAGTCAGGATGTATAGTATGGAATGGATGGTGTGTGCAAATAATTCCAATCTATGACTCATGATGTCATCAGCCGGAGTTAAGCTGTGGACAGAACACAAAAACCAGAGACTCTGCTTAAATGTGCCTCTGAGGAAATAAATACGAGTGAAGTAACCTACTTTCCTCTCTCCATCCCTCTTGCCACCCCTGTCACATCCATCCCATCCATCAGACTCTTATCTCCTAACACAGGCAAATCCTCCCACCTCAAATACACTCCTCCTTTGTACTTCTCCTCAGAATATGGAAAGTTATTCTCTACATAGCCCTCCCTTCCCCCCTCCAGAAATAAATGATTTATGTGGTTTTTGTCCAGCATTCAAAACCCAACATGCACATTTGACAGGTTGCAAAATACCTATGGCATATGGGGAGTTTGACTTCTGAAATGAATTGACAAAAGAATTGTGCATTTTTTCATTCTTAAGGCAGTTTTTTTATATTGCAGACACATTTCTGTTTAATACAAATAACAGATGGAGCACAGAGCTAAAATCCGGAAGCGGAATATTTAGCAGTTATTTTGGGACCTTGGAGACACAGGTTTATGGGAGAGCGCTGTGTTGGTGTCGCTGTTCTGCTCTGTTAAACATAACCCATACCGACCCCCAAACTCGGTTAAAGTCCTTACACATCCGGCAGACAGCTTGTGGAGATTAAAAAGGTGATCAGGCCACACACCTTTTGGTATAAGAATTGAATTGTCACTATGGGTGATGAGAGACTTTACTGTTAAACGAGAAAATCCATGGATTATAGGAAATTTAGCAATATAGAAATTTTAAGTGGACTCTTCTAACGAATGTGCTCAATGACAGGAAGCTACTAGCTTTCCACCTGTTTCTAATCCCCCGCATCAACCGCTCTCAGTTATGCAATTACAGTACAGCCGAGCTCAGCCTACTTAAACATACACAGACATACTCTTACACCCGAACGCTCCATTCATTTCCATGTGGAGGAATTCCTCACTTTAAAACACTTCCTTTCCCTCATTAACCTAGCCGGGAGGGCAGTTGAGAAAACACACTCCTGGGAGTATCTGTATTGAGGCTGATGTACAGTGCTGTAGGGCATTAATGCGCAGTAAAAGACCCGGTGTATGACCACAGTCTGGTCTTAAACTCCGGTCTGAGTCCACATCACATATTGCTGACTGATTCAGAGAGAAATGTTTATGACCTTGCTGTAACTGCTTGCATCACGTCTGCTTAAGACATTCTCAGACATTGACTACCTACTGTAATCGTTTATCTCCAAATAAAAGCTTCTAACATGGAAACCTGCAAACACGAGAGCTCCTTCAGACTGTTAACTGATGTTGTAGTTCTTGCTAGGGTTTAATCAATTATAGACAACTGAAGTCCTCTGGGTCATCCATCTTTTCTTCCTAACTGTCCACATAAGGTATAGATGTTCTAGTAATGTGTCTCACGTTGTTGCAATCAACTCCTAAAAAATGTTGTTTGCAAATGCCGACTGAAAACATCTTGAGCCAGTCGAGATCCATCAAGCGCTGTCAAAGGTTTGAGAGGTAGCAAATCTAACTACTCAGTTGTTTATGTTCGTTCCCTCCGTGTGATATGTAGCGACACGTGGAGTGATGTAATAGTAGACCAATCAGCACCCTGCCTGTGATGCCATTGTGTACAAACAAGTAATTGGTGAGTTCCGATGAACCCGTGAAATGCATCGCCTCACCAAAGGAGCTTCTCTTCCCAAAGTACAAATCTCTCATCCCTTGGTTGATGACCTCACCCGCAGTCTGTAAACAGCAGAGCTGCTCCGTAAACACTAACACGCCTAAATCAAGCACTGCTTGTCAACGACCTCCCGTCCTTCTCGGAAGGACAGCATTGGACGCACGAGTCTCGCTCCAAACGCAACCACGAAAACAGAAGCTCAAGCGGAGAGCTTGGGGAGAGAATTCTGAGAACCTTCTGTGATGTAGTGATGGAGTCTGCCATTTGACACGGGGTGATACATGTTTGGGTGACATTTTCATGTCATGAACATCTGATTAACAAACACAGCCATGAGACATGATGAAGCTCCATAGATTGGTCTGGTTCTCGCCATGGGAGGACAATAGGGATACAGTGTTCAGAGACCCCTGGGGACTGAGGCCAGGATGTGGGGAAAAGCAACGTTTATTTGGAAGTTGAGGGAAAGGGTTACTCCAGCGCCCCTTGTTACTGAAGGTACCACATGTGTTTCAAGCCAAGGCTGTGACCCCTATGCAGGGTAGCTTGTACCATTTACAGATGAGCAACTTCTGAGTCTGCAAGGCAGAACTCGTCTTGGGGTGACGTTTTTAAGCACCTAGACATTCAAGCAATGTTGGGGGTTTTTGAAATTATTTTTTAATGTTGCTTCATACGGGCACATTGCAAGGGTTGATAATCAAGCCTGTTTTATGGTTTATTGAATAGCATCAAATATGAGCTCTGTGTACAGGGATGTTAGGAGGTTGAGGTCAGTAATGCCTTCACACATTTACAAAGGAAATCTGCTTAACAGATGGCTTCAGCCATGCCTAGTAGAACTGTAAGACCATCATAAAATCGCAGTGTCCCTAAAACAACACAGGTGTTCCTGTGTCTGAGACTCAAGTAGGCTTTACGGATATACATCCTGCTGAAGTCATATTCTTTTTTTTCCCCAATACAAGGTGTGAGCCAATATTCACTGTGTTTGTCCGGGTAGAACAGGTATTGGAGTGGATATAAGTAGTATCGTAGATAACAGGTGGTCTTGAAGAACACTTTTACTTTTTTAAAGTGCTTACCTCATAGAGTATTGCCTTTGTGGTTATCTGCCCCTATGCTCTGAAATATTTGGCAGATAATGACTCGTGTTGATGGTAAACACTTCATGGAAGTTTAAACAGTAGCATTCTTTCTGAAAGTAATTCTTGACCCTAGCCTTTGGTCATGAAGCAAAACTATCAGCAAATAGAAATCCAGATGCTTTTAAGTAAAGAGTGTGTTCTCGCGTACTTCTGGAGATCTGAAGTCGAGCTCTCTAATCCAAACAGACTTGAAATTAGCAGGAATGGAAACGAGGCCTGTGACTTGACCCTGGTGCATGGTGGTAATTATTGAATCACAAAGGTCATCCATGGCCTCTTCTCTACCATCATTCGTGGAAAAAGGATTCAACATAGGGCAAGTATGATTATAGGCCAAGCAGAAGTTAAAGAGAGTTTACCTGGCATCCATGCCTAAAATTTAAGATCCCATCTTGGTTCACATTTAAGAAACAGTAAATGCAGACCAATAGACATGATTGTTTCAAAGACCTACTTAAAGTTCTCAACCAACCATTCGAGAAGGACAGTGACTTTCTAGAGATTTTAGAAAGCTAGTTTTGGAATTCCAAGGAATGATCATGAGGGAAGTGACATCACTAGATAAAGAGTGCAAAGCGGCTAACTTGACGCAACCTTGACCAAAGAAAGAGTTGTCCCGATCGTAAGGTCCGCCACAGAGAGCTTAACGAATCAGCATTGGTGAGAAGAACCAGGGAGGTATGTGGAGGGAATTTTGCCAGAGAACGTTATGTTATGAAGAGTTATGCTCTGAAGGGGAATGGTATTACACAGACGGCAAATTACAAGGATCAACAACAGCTCAAGATCCGAGATTTATAATCTAAAGGGCAAAACTGTGAAAACTCCATTCATGAGTCTGACGTCATGATCCTAATTCATTTTCATATCGAATGCGGAAGTTAGCGAACGAATGATGACAAACATTCCCAGAATGGTGACGTCTTGCTCTAAATGGATACCTCACAGGTTAGTGACTCAGTGACATTGACTCGCGACACTCCTACTAGGGAACAGGAGAAACCTAGGAACGATAACAGGATGATCATAATAAAGGTAATTTCTTTATAACATGCTTTTCTCAACCATAAGTGCTAGCCTCAAACATTAGTGGCTTCATGGATGATGTAATGTGTCTTCAACAGTGAATGTGGAAAGTGAGAATTCTGCCTTCATTGAATGCAGGCAACCATTATCCTGTTAAATCCTGTAGCTGCATGGGACATGTAGCTTGAGAGCTAATTTGGCTAATGATACCAAATGGAATCTACAGCTATAGTCTTTATTACTTTAACTCAGCTACAATAGCAAACAGCCTAAAATCCGTCCACAGAACTGGTCGCTTTAGGAGGATGAGGCGTCTCTTTGCGTGCGGGTTTTCAACTCCCAACGAGCCAGCTCTCTGACTCAACTAGATGTAGTTTGCAGACGTTGAGCAGTCTGGTGCTGTCATGGCTCATGTAAACATGAACTAATATGGATCTGAAGGCACCCTAACTCCCTCCCGGGTCACACTGGGCCTGCCAGGACATGGCCCTCTTCCACTAAGACTCCTGGGAGACAGAAGGCAGGCGGGCAAGCAGGCATGCGGGTGGGTGGGTGGGCGGGCAGTGAGGCAGGCAGACGCACCAACAACATACCAAAACAAAAACTCTTGCTTGGGGGTATGTTGAGTATGGTCAGTAACAGATCATTGTTGAACTGTTATATTAGAGCTCACTTAAACATGGATCTCCCCTGGGTGAATTTAACAGCATCGGAAATGCCACACAACTCTCCTTTCTGTTCCTATTAAAAAGATACTGGGAGTCTATGTTCATGATTAATGAAGTTTTCAAGTTTGTTCTTGAAGTTCTCAGAAGTCCATTATTGTGAAGGAACATTGTGGGACTGCACAGAAACACACATACATATAACAGGAAAGAAATTAATTACCTGTGGTGAATGTGAACTACTCCCAGAATAGCCACTTACTTAAATGTCTGGCAGTAAAAAAAGGCCTGTAGAAAGATTCTAACCATCAATTGAAACAGAAAGAATATATTTTGCACTCCATGGGAAAACATCAAGGAAAAATATTATACTCTACTCTTCAGTAGTGTCAACTAAGGTCAGTAGTATTCCAGTTCCAGTGCTTCAGAGCCAACATACCCTCCTTCCCTTCAAACAAACCCATTATTAGCACCAAAACTAGTACAAGCCAAGCTAACTGACTACCATGGAAGCATAGAACACCACATCACAGACACACACTGTGGTCTCCTGTCCTATTCAAACAGCTGCTAAGCTGTACTTTGAATGCCCATGACTCTACAGCATGGGAAACAGAGGCTTCTTTGGAATGGGAGGGAGAAAGAAATTGCTGAAGAGTATATTAGGTGAACAAAGAACAGAAGCTCAAAGAGAATGTTGAGAAGTCAGATAGTTAGAATCTCTACGCATGAATTCCGATTCGGAATCCCGCCTCCGGCCAATTGCTATCCGACACATTCAAATCCGACTTTGAACACTAATTAAAACATGAGTGTTTGACCCATTACCCGAGGGATCGTGTCGTTAAAAGGCAAACGGGGTGTAGAGAGAGAAAGGCCCATAATTTGTTGTATCTGATCATAGATGGCAAAACTACACCCACCCTTTGTAAAGCAATAGAGTTCAGTTGTGTAGTACAGTCCTCATCAAGTACTGATATTGCTTTCTACCTCTCCTATGTTTCATTAAATCTAAAGTAACTAGCCTTGTTTGAAAATTTAAGCATTAAACTTACGGATATTTGCGTAAAATGTGTAAGTAGTGAAAGCAAATAGTTGTCAGAGAAAATATTGTAAAGTGTTAATACCAGAAATATACTAATGTACAGCAAGAAAGTATTTGTAGTTGGTTACTACACATCTTTGTATCTGAGTCACCAATCGGCTACGGAAGAGATTACAACATTCAGCAGAGCCACAGGGAAGCTTAATCCTGCAATAAACTCTGACTTGTGAAAGAATCACGGATGTAAAATTATTTGTATAACATAAGTCATTACAATTTGGATGTTTTGAGCCTTGTTTAAATATTATCCTAGTCTGGGTTAAAGCGCCATAATCTCTAGCTTCCCTAATAAAGCCTGTATAAATTCTCAGAGACGACAAACGAGTTTAGGCACTCAGACACGATCGTGCTCTTACGTGTCTCCTGTGGAAATGTCCATCTTCCTGTCTGCCGGCCATTGTTATGGATCCGCTTTGATGTCACATCTCTGACAACCGCAATCCAAGATTACTTCAGCATGTAAACCACAACGAGGCCAGAATAACATGCCATTCATCCCCTGTCATGCTAAAGAGACACAAGGGTTTGGCAACAGGACTTTTGCCCCCTAAGGAATCATACAGCTTTGGGCTTCACAGAGAACAGGATAGACATCGTCCCTCCAAGGCCGAAAAAATCCCTTAGTCCCTTGCGATAAAAACTGTCATGGCAACAATAATGTGTCAACAAGGTTGCTATACAGTAAATGTACGCCAGCCCCCAGAATACCATTCACCTTTCAAATTCTCAGTTGAGCCTTAATCCTCCCTTGGTTGTTGGTGACATTCATGTTGAAATCTTTTAAGACTCTTCTTTGTTATTTCACCACTACACAGTTTCCCCTCATTTCAAGCAATAGACGGATGCCCTTGATGTGTGACCTCTCCAAAGCCATTATGTGCAGTGAATGAGAAGGAATATCTGAGATGAAGGGCGCTGTTCCGGTCAGATACACCGAACAATGACATGTTGTCTAGATCGCTAGATGAGAAGCACACCAAAGAAATATCGATGCTTGGGGCTCTGGAACATGTTGACGTTAAACTTTACAGTAACTGTACCATGTTGACTGAATCAGATATGATCGTTAAATGATGCTGTGCTGTGTTGTGAGGACATCATTGTTGTACTTGTAATTAAGTTTTACTATATAACCATTTAGGGAACAGTTTGGTACCAACGATGAACAAATAAACCTACCCTAGATCAAATCCTGCCCTGTAGGTTGGTGGTCTACCGAAGTATACTCATCGAAATTGAATCCATATTTCCATATCTTAATTGATGATCTTCCAGGTTCCAAACATGCTGGTTTGTGTACTTGTTGACTTAATAACAACTTCCAAAAAGCTTTCGATTGTGGTTAATATTTATTACCAAATGGTTGAAGAACCACAGGTCGAGGGTTCTCTGAAGAGCTGTGCAGAAGGAGGAGAGACAGATGCCCTGCGGCTTCTGGCTCTTTCAGACCAACTCATACCATCCAGCTGACATTTTCCCACAGAGTTGAAATGGCCGCCTTTCATAGAGACTGGGCTGCCTGGCCCTGGTTAGCAGCTAGTCAGCTCTTTATGGGCCTGCAGCTGCAGAAACACTGTGGTCTCCACTTGGGCCTGCGTGGACGGAAAATAAGTGGGAGGGGGGGCGGGGGAGAGGGGGGGCGAGCAGGGACCCTCTCACTGCACTGACGTCTTTTACTGAGGTCCGGTTGGTAGAAAACGCCAAAATGCGGTCAGCTGAATTGTTGTGCGAGTCGCTGGTGGAGGTTTTTGCATGTGGGAGAGAGAGTTGTTGGAGTGAACATGCACAGAGCTGGAGTTAGTCCTTCCTACTGTGTTAAATTAGACAACCAAATATCTCCCATGGTATGGGAGTTAATAAACATTAACTTTTTTTACAGTAAAAACAAACTTTGTCCCCTTTAAACATGTTTTGTTTAAATGAAAGAGGCCCTCTGAGAGTCGACTAGCAACACACAGACCTCAGTGCCAGTAGAACATCAATCCTAATCAATCAAATATGAGTTGAAGGAAAACGTGGAAGTTTAGACAAGAATTAAGGTCTCGGTTCTCAGATCTAATATATTATTTTTATATTAGAATACTTATCGCAGCTTTAATGCTAATATGTTATTACAAACACCCTACGGCATATTTCACAAATGTATGTGTGTGAAACGGTGCCATCGGCGTTCCTGCGAGGATATTTGTGTGACGTTAGTGGGTCAGTAATAGTGAATTATATTGCTTCTATTGGCAAAGCTCACATGAACAGAATGTGCTGTTGTCACAACACAGTTATCTAGAGACAGTGTAAATCACATAGTCCATTTCACTTTAGGGCCGGATGATTTGGCGATGAATTAGTCTGTTTTGTCTTCAGGAAATATTTGAATGGTGTATACGATCATTTAGTCACAATGCCCATACATCAAACCAACATAAACACAGGTTAAGTATTTCTATCTTTTGGGCCGTATATCATGAAAGAATGTTGTTCAGTATTTGTCAAGGAGGATTGCGTTCTGGGAATCTTCACTATTTTTGAGTATTATTTATTCTTGACGCAAACTCAAAATATCTATTATCCATCTACACAAGTATAAACACGGGCCAGGTGTGTCAGCAAGCTAACCCTAGGAAAGGGGGGGAAAGTATGTGCAGTGTGGTAGACATTGCATGTTAGGAAATCTCTCTGGAACCATGCGTGCTGGTAAAGGGGGTCTGTCGGCTGCCCAAAAGCCATAAAGGCATCTCTCGACACATACTCTGTCGCATGAGCTAGGGGGTCTAACACTCCTAATCGCATGCATTGACCTTCCTGAAAGCGAATCATTCTAAAGGCCAGGGCTTTTCCCCTTCCTACTTTGGTAACAAGTGCACACAATGTTTGATCCAGTGGCTTGCCAATGTCTACATTGTAACTGTGTATGCCAATGTCTTAGAGCACTTTTATTTCTGTGGTAAGTTATGTCATTGTAGGCAGCAGACCACCAATTATAGGAATTTATTTCACCTAGTGTGACAGGTTTCTCTGGTCCTACAGACAGTTTTTCTTTAGAGCAGTCTCTTGGCTGTGTCCTGATCATCAGTCCTTCACTACAGAGCTATGTTCATCAAAAACTCCTGTAGTAACAGTATTTAATCTGATTTCAAAATTGTAAACTACAAACTCCAACTTCACAGACCATGATTGTTATCTCGTTGAATGTTTACCAGAAATCTTAGCATTCTTTGCCTGTGACTTAATTTCCATATCCCTTTGGGGTAAGGAATTGACAAGAGTAAATGGAATATACACAAATATTTACCAGTTTGAATGTAAGTCATCTGCCATGTATTTGTGAAGACAAGCATCATAAACAGTGGGAAGTTCAGTCTAACCAACAACATGCACTGTAACAGGGATAACACTGTTACCAGGGTAACCTCCCTTTCAAACTAATTTCCATGGGAACATAATTGATGAGTGGGGGTCTCCTGGTAAAGGTTTTTATTAGAGATATGCTCAAGTTGGCTCTGTGACAAATCTCTTGGTGTCCCTCATAGAAATGACCTCATTTCAGTCGTAGGGGTTTTCCAAAGCTTTACAAGGAAAGTCCTACCCTTCCGTAGTGTCCAGACCTACAAGGTAACATCCTCCTACTGAGTCACCTGAGATGAGTTTTCCTACTCTGTCAGTGGGGCTATCGTCATGGTCACAAGTGGGTTGAATCCCCGGGGATGTGTGGAGACGAGGGTGTGCGTGCTGTACTTCAGAGAGGCTGATGGGAGACAGGCAGCGTCCGACAGAGATGTCCGGGTGTTAGCCAAGAGCTTGTCTCTGTGTAGCTCCCCAGCTGCTCTGCCGTCTAAACACTCACAATCAGAGTCATCGCGTAGGGAGGTGATGTCATTCTTATTCAGCTACTGGAAAGAGCAGGAGTTTGTGTTCTTATCTCCAGGATAGCCTCAGTTAGAAGCTGCCTAAGTGTCTTTTACCCAGGTTTTCCTCCCTGTTAGTGTGGTTTGGCAGGATAGATTGGAGGTTTAAATATTTGGAGATTAACTCGTTAAATACATCTGGAGATGGATGGTGATCCATTTGTATTCTTGTTTTTTAAAATCACAATAACCTGACTGTCATTACAATTAACAGCCTGTAAATGGAAATCACACTTAGGCTGTTCCACCAAAACAATACCTCAGCCTTGAGGTAACTGTCAGCTTTGGCTGAGGAAGAAGGAGAAATGGTGAATGATGTGTTCCTTTTCAAAAAGTTGGAGGACAGACCTAGCCTGAGGAGATGTCATAATGTGAATTCATCATCTTCAGTTGGAGGTGTCCTCATCCGCAGATGGGGCGGAGCTTGTCCTGTGGATTATTTATGTCTGACTAATAAAAAAAATGGCATGAGGAGAGTTCATTTTCCATTTCCTGTCAAGGAACTTAAATATCAGAATATTTAACGGATTCGAAATCAAGAACAGGCTGCACCAAAAATCCTCCATTATGGCCCAACAGATTCTATAAAATGGATCGAGTACCAACACTTTTCACTGCCAAAACCATGACGCTTTGAAAGGAAGGAAATTCCTACGAACCAGGATATTCAGTGCCATGAGTTGTGGCGAACACCAAACCCCACTTATCCCTCCCACTCATACGACTGACTGTTCCAGATAATGAGCTCAGTGTATTGAGGGGGTTAACCCTGTAGACCATATGGTGGAGCTCTCTTTCCCAATTCCTGGTAGACCCTGGCTAAAAATGCTACGTTGTCCTGTGCCTCAGAAAACACCTGGCAATCGTAGCAGACAGCAGTCGTGGGAATGCGAGAGCCAATCAGCATCAAGTGGGGAGCGCATGGTCTCACCAATCATGGCTGCGGATCTGACCCCCCCCCCCTCCCACCCCCGCAGCACTCATCTTCAAAGCCTTCTCAGCCGTCTCAGTCTCAATCACAATACTATTTTTAAACATGGGGGGTGGGGTGGGGGGGGAAATCCTTGACCTGTGATCATCGTGTTCTCCTCAAGAGGGTCAAGTAGAGGGAGTCTTCGCTTTTGGACAAATCCAGCAGCCTCCTCCATACTTTTCTCTCAACATCTGACCCCGTGGAGGCAGGGGCCTGCCATCGCTCCCAGTGCTTCTCTCGCCTCCGTAGAGCGTTGTTATGTGTGGAGTGACTTACGATTGTTGGAGGCCCTTTTCACATCTATACTTTTGACCTCATCTGCCGCTGGTTTCATTCATCTGTCCTGCCTGAAGGTAGCCGCTGATTGTAAACACGTACCTGGCCGTTTACGGTGCGTGTCAGAGGTAGAACTATCTACTGTGGATCATCCCGTCTAGATGCAAGACACTTGCAGTTTTAGGGATTAAATAACGCTAGAAAATTACTACATCAGGATTTATGATGTGAGGCAGATTTTATTGCATAATGACTACAAACAGACAGGCACGTCCATGTCTGTGCTGTGAACAGGCGCCAAACTTGGAAAACGTGCTCCAGTCACTTGAATTACACTCACATGGTCTGAAATAGGCTTTAAGTTACATGGAGAACATGAGATGCCAAAAGGATGTGGATATTAAAAAAGGATTACGTTTATCTTATGGGCACTGTAGCACTGCATGTCACATTTGTTTCAACAGTTAACTTTTTTTGGGGGGGGGGGGGAATTCAGTAGGACTTGAAAAGCAGGAATCTTTTTAGAGGGAAGAATCCAGACACCCCTTGTTCTCTGTCACTGCCAATGTGCTCTATTGTACCAAGTCAAATGTTCCTAAATGTTCATGAACACGAAAATGAAAAGACAGGATGTGGTAGTAATGTCCCTGGATTGCATTCTACACAGCCAGATGGGATTCCATACCACCTCATCAGGTGATGGTTTCCTCTCAACCATTAAGGTCATCGTTTTGAGCTGAGGCACCTTCGACAAACTAAATGAGCTGATAACTAACCTTGGTATCGTTACTGCTCTCCATTGGGTTGTAAAACAATAATATGTCTCGAATATTCATTGTCTTTGGTACACTTTTTCTCTGTATATATATACTTTCGATATATATACTTGATTGCATGCAATTATTCCAATGAGTCTAAGTACTGTTTTATGGCTTTGAAACTCTTTCCCTAGAATAGCAAGTGAGTAAATGCACAATGGAAACAGTTTTGTTGCTGGCGGAGAGAGATTTCTGATGACAAAGCAGAGAAGCGCTGCTCGTAAAAATAAAAGACGGAAAAAAAGAGAATCTAACCAAAACCTGCCCAAACATTCTTCGGTTTCTACGGCAACTCCACCATTTCCTTCAGAGGTTGAAGCCAGTTGGAGGCGAAGCATAGCTGAGGATCGACGTCGTGGTAGACTTCCACGTATCCAGGCTCTGCAACGCGTGCCCACGGGTAAGGGCGTCACCGAAATGAAGAGGAGGATTTGGCAAGGTGTCTAAGACTCCCTCTTCCAGAGATTCCCTCCCCTTTCGTTATTTGAAATCCTTCACCTCTGCCCATCCGAACTGTGTTGTGTTCTGACGGCATGTGATGTGTGCGTGTTTGAGAGAGTTCTGCTGGTGGAACAGTGTTCTCGAAGAGTGACCTTTAGGCCTTTGACGGGCCTCAGCCCAGTAAACATAAACATTTTGCTCGGTTGGAATCAGGCTAAGTTTGTGTCTTCCATCAAAATGGGGAAGTGACTCTATAACCATGGAGAAGGAGACACAAACATCTCTTGCACACTGAGAGAGAGAGAGAGAGAGAGAGAGAGAGAGAGAGAGAGAGGGAGAGAGAGAGAGAGAGAGACAAGTGCGAGAGAAGACAACTGAGCTATGGGTCCTGCCTGTCTAAACCAGATGCCTTGACAAAAGCAGCCAGCTGGTGTTTTGTATGCACCTCAGCAGTGCTGTCTGACAAAAAGCCCCCTCGCTTATACATTATAGCTCCAGTTTTACATAAATCCCACATGCAGTAGTCTGCACAGTTACTAAACTATTGTTTCCATTCTCGAAATTGCGACTTGACAACTACTCATCGGCCAGTCTTTGGGTGTCCTTTCACCTCTGTAAAAAAGTGCTTAACATCTTATAGCATGTCTGTATTCGGGCTGTCTTCATACATGTCACACCATCCTTTTAAAAACACACAAAGCAAGATCAGAGTTTTTGACCCAAAGCTGATGTGAAGCCAGTCGTTGGGGCCCAACTACATTAAACCGCTGCTGATGGCCTCCCTGCCCAGCCATTGTTCTCTTGGAAAACATGGACTACTAATTTCCCTGGTCAATTAAGGCACAAAGAGAAAAGGAGACCGTCAAACAAAGAAAATCATCTCTGACTTAAGACCTCACTACATTTTAATTTGAAAAATGATGCGAAGCTCGTCAACAATTACAGCACAAACAGCGGAGTGGCTCCATCAATCCCGACTGCTCTTTGAAACATTTGGAATCTCGTTTCATTGTCAGTGTTTACAACCAGACCAAAAAAAAACCTAAATGGAACCAACCTGAATCCAGAAACACCATCAGTCTGTCATCAGGAACCACAGCTGTGTGTCTCTTTGCATTAGTCCCATCCAGTCAGTTGTTTCCTGTTGGTCGACCCAGTGTTTCTAAAGTCCCCCCCGTCTCCAATGGGTCACCGTCCACAACCCGTCAGGCTAGACCCAGACACACGGCTTCAAGTTCCCCCACACGTGTCTGGCTGTCATCTCCAGAGCTGTCTGGCCGCGACTTCATCCATCCTCTTGTCAGTGATGGAGTAGAGGGGGACGAGGCGGCGGTCGAACGTCGCTCAAGAGTGGGAGGAATCAGCCGCGTCTTCGCTCGGCGCAGAAAAATATCAACTTGACAGCCACGGACAGCGTAGCTGTTTATTAATCTGTTTTCCGTGAGAACGATGATGACTGCTAGCTCTGCGGCGGTCTGTCACTGTCGTGTGGAGGCGCTATGAGGAAGGAGCCAAAATCAATAGTTGTAATCAGGCATCAGCCACATGAATGAGGTCAATGCCTCCGGACATGGCAATGTCAGAGGTGGGATGCTTGTTTGAGCGCAGCACAGCTCTCTTGTAACACAGTCAACTGCTCAAATGGGGAATCATTCGTGAAGTTGTACTCTAAAGAGAACAGTGATCCTTTTTGTGCTGCTGGAACCAACTGTATGTCTGTGCTTGTTTTGGGTTGATCAAATTCAATCAAATGCACCGGGAACAGAGTAATGGATAACACCCTTTGACGTTTACATTCTAGAGGAATCCATAACATTCCCCAACCCCGTGTTTCAGACACATTACGTTACACAAATGATACACGCCATCATCGCCCCGGTCCAAAACCCAGAGTAGTTCTGTTTAGCAACCTAAGTGTCGGTATTGATTATAGTCATGGTGATTGCTCTGTTTTGGAAAACAAGCCTTTTAGATTTCCATCCGTTTCCATCTCCTGCTTTGTCCTTGTCCTAGTGGAGGCTGTGTTTGGGTTCAAACAGAGACTGTGAGTATCTACCCTCTCAGCAGCTAATCCCCCCAGGCGCTCGTCCATCAGAGGCGAAAGCCTGAGTGAGAAATCTGCAGGGAAATCTGTGCCAGTAGCTTCAGTCCCTCTCACCGTCTCCAGACTTGCTCTTGAAGAGGACTGACAAGAGGCTAGCCGCCCTCTCGGAGAGATAAGGATTAGGAGTGAGGAATATGTTTGACAGATAAAGATACAGGTAGTAGACTCATCAGAGATGGAAAAAAAAACAAACAGAGGTGGTGAACATGGAAACCACACCAACTGTCATTCCAGACTTGGAATCTCCACTGTTTATTTAGAATGAAACTTTGACTTTTAATGCCCTATGTGACTTTTGTCATAAATGGAATTTGTTAGCTAAATGTTTATTTGGTTAACAAGGTCAACATGGCACGGCCCACTGTGTGTTTTTGATCTGGTTTCTACTTCGGTGTAGACGCAAATCAGCAGTTCTCCAAGTAGTTCTCTGAGTTAGTGCAGCCAGCAATTACAGTGGACTCCTCCTCGCTGAACATCCTCTATATGTGCCAATGCTGACACTTACCTAATGTCTCTCTGAAGAAGAGGATCTCTTTTCTCCGTAAAACATGTTTTATGTTCAGCTCTGCTTCATGTCTGAGTCTAATCACCACGAGGAATTTTTATACTGTACGTCCTCTATGAATGCTTTGAAGGTTATCGAATAATTCCTGTCTCGTTTAAATGATGGATGAGTCTGGGGTAGACTGTTGACAAAGTACAAGAATGTGGGTAGATTTCCCATTTTCTAAATTGATTTAAAGATCTGTGTTTCAGGGGACTTCTCACATAGTGTCTGTTCAGAATGTTTTTTAGGGTTGCAAAAGTGTAGTCAAAGGAGTTTCCCAAAATGGCCTTCTTGGCAATCCTAGAGTCTACTTTAAATCTTAAGAAACATGAGACGTAGATGTTCGTTGACATCACACTCAGCCTTTAAAATACATCAGAGCTGTGATAACAATCTGTTGACTGATGAACAGCAGCAGTAGCAGATTCTAAAGTCACTTTTAATTCAGCAAAACTTAATTAAGGTACAGTTATCAACACTACCTTTTCAAAATACAAAAACGGCACTAAGCGATGGCGTATTCTGTTTACACTTCATAATACAGTCAGTTAATTAGTGTGACATGGTGTTAGAGTTTCACGACTCTTGTTAGTGCACATTACGGGGTATTACTACCTGTTGTTGCAAGCGTGTCTTTTGCTGCGGGGTCAGTAGCAGATCATGTAGTTGGAAGCTCTGTGGATTCATCCCAAAACAAACCTCTGTCTCATACATTAATCAGCTCTCTGACACCAGGAAGCTGTGAGGTCATCACTACTGGACGCTGAAAGGTCTCCTGGACATTGTTCTGGCCAAGAGGCAGACAGCTATGATAGCTAAGCTGTACAATTGGAGAGTTCCAGTGGAGATGCTCTGTTTGTGACTAGCCAAATGTAAACTAACTCAATCTCTCTGTTTTTGTTATAATTATTTGAAATGGTTTATTATTAAGATCTAATGGAAAGCTCTGTAAAGAGCCCTGGCCTGCACTTAGAACACAACGCGAGGCAGATGTTGGAATCTTACTATGAAATGTAGAATATCAGAACCTCTCCCGGAAGTTGTGACTTGAATCTCCCAGTGTCTCACGAACCACGTTGGTCTAGTATCATGTGATCGAACCTTATCGGGTTTAACATTTTACATGCCAGATGGTATTCTCATATATCTGAGACTTTGACGCCAGTGCATTTAGCTTCCTTCCCTCTGCCTCTCAGATCAGCTCCCAATGGAAGATACGTTGCCCAGAGGAGCGTTGGCTGATGTCATGTCCTGACAGGAAGTTGTTTAACACGGTTCACTGTTCCAAGATCATCAATAAAACAAACTCCACTCTGCCAGAATTCCTTATCTTTTGAGCTTCATGCAGACTGTTTCTGCACTGTCGATTTTGCCGATTCGCATCGTAGTTCGTTGCCTAGCAACGATCACAAACAAAAATCAGAGGTCGTTTCCGAACCCCATGTTGTCGTTCGGTCGAAGATGCAGAAGGCAATGGTGAGTGGCAGATTGCTCATGCTACCAACCCACCTTCTTTCACACTTGACCGTCAACATCTCTTTAGAAATGTTTCTCAACTCGAAGTGTGATGCGGACAAGCAGCAGGGGCGTAAGGCTAGTATGCAGTGTTGTGACACTGCATGTACTGCTGGCAGTACAAGACCGTGATTAAACATCACAGAAAAGCAACACTCCTTTCATGCATGCATAATTAAAGCGTCTGTCAACTGGCTCCATTCTATCACACATTTAATAACTGATAATAATTTAAAAAGCTGAATTTGGGGAAGCAGTTTTGTATTCCTGGATTTTACTGTATGAACAGCCATTATACAAAATGTGGGTTGAGGCCAAGTGATAGATTAAATATCGGTTTGTTTAAGAATGAGTTTGAACAAGGCATCAAGGTACTTTCTATGCTTGTTCTATACTCTATATTAGAGATTTAGGTTTGACACCAATGCGATTATAACTTTGAATACCACAGCCTCACACAGCCTACCCTTAGTTCCAGGGTAAACATAAGGAAAATCTACTCGACCGTGTAAAGTCTAACTTGTAAAGGGTGTCAAATGTGTCAAACACTTGGCGCTTTTAAGTATGGAAACCATATACATTAAAATCTGCAAGATCACCAAATTCTGTTAGCATAACGTTTTGAAACTTTTTGTTGTTGTCACGCAATAAAAATAAATTCCCCCTGTATCAATAATATGAACTTTTAAATTGTTTCCGTGTGTGTGCAAGTCGTTGGTTGCCTAATGTGACTTCCAGCAGACCTCACACTGTTCCAGCAGTTCAGATCTGAGGCATGCTTGAGACAGGAGACCCTTCGTCAAGCTAACCACTGGACAACGCTGTTCTATGGAAATAAACCCTCGGAAGTCCTGTTGAGAAAAAAGAAACTGCTATTAAATGAGAGACAAGGGAAAGAGAGTGATACAGACAGAGAGTAACCCCCCCTCCCCCCAACCCTAAATAAATAAATTAAAGCCTTTCAAGAAAAAATCTTATTAAAAGTGACCATCGGAAAACGAGAGAAAGACATAGAAGTTAAGAAGTGAAGAGCCAGTTGAGGAAGATGCAGTCTGATGGAGTCCAGCTGGAGGAAGAGTGTAGACTGGAACTCTGCTGGGGACCCATCGTAAAAAATGGTGCCAGTGATGTCACACTTGAGACTGGGAGTGAATGGAGAGCAGGGGCTTCCCCCGCTGAAGCAGTCCACCAGCCCCACTGTAAAGCCTTGGCTGAAGGCCGGAGAGCGCATGCGACGTGATACTTCCTGTTCTGGATATCGTACATATGATGTGTGTGGTTGGTCTCGTCTGCGAATAGAGTAAGATGTTACGCATTTTCTTCACACATTTTCACGTACGGTTTTTATGTCTGGGGAAGTCCTGTTGTAGTTGAAGCCAGTCAGTACAGATAGATACTTTCACTTAAGAGCAAGACCATTAAAAACCACCCTACAATCCCTACTTCATCGTTCACTACACTATCCCATAGAGAAGAGAGGAACCGTTTGAGGGCTGTGATAATGATCATAGCAGCTGGGATTGAGTTAAGGAATGGTGTGTCTACATCCTTTTTTTAATTGTGTATTGATGGAACCTCAGGGAGTGACCTGATTCCAATTCTAACTGGTTGCCATGACATTAGTTGGCCGCAATGTCAGTCACGATGCACATCATATGCTATGCTTTCCTGTCCACACGGAATGATTAGGATGAAGTCAACTATTGCTCGGTAATGTTTTACTAGGATCCAGACTAAATCGTTTGTGTCTGATACAGTTGAAATGTTGTGCGGCCAGATGATTTATAGCCAGTATTTCATCAGAAACGAATTTCTAAATGCTATATAAGTCGTTTATCGACTAGTTATTCGGAAATAAAAGAAAAATCATCTTAGATCATGTATCGCATGCTTTCTCAACATTTATCCCCCAAGGACAAAGACTTAACAACCCATGAAGATAGGTTGGACAGTATAGATCAGAATTACAGTCTCCCTTCTGACATTGGCGCTACTTCGTTCCAGATTCTCCATTGCCTTGATCAAAAGTTCGCTTTTTTTCAGAATATATGCCTAGCAACCAATCTCTGTTTTTGGCTACCCTGTAAAATGCCCGCTCGGGGCCTCCAAGCTGAGAGGAAACCATGTGGGGGTTTCATGTTCAGCTTTGGGAAAAAGGTTCCTGTAAAGTCAGCGGGGTCCCTGGGTATGTTGCTATGATGGAACAGAGGTTTTTTACTGCAGTTTCCTTTGCCACTGTGTATTCCAGTTCCATCAAACCTCCTGCGTGACTAGTTTCATGCATACTTCTCCTCAATGTGACTAACTGCTTACGGAAATGTGTGGCTACATGCTGGAAAGCCTATGTTTTATGGCAGTCAAGGCAAAGGGGGAAAGTTGGCGATGCCTTGATGTGAGCGATAAGATTTGAAACAGATTATGGGAATTTGGCAGTCTCGCTAGATCTTCTGTCTGACCCCAGTGTTCTCCTCCACAGAGAAAACACAATACAATGACATCATGCTTTGAAATATTGTACTGCACCTTGCATTCATTATAAAAAGGTTTAGGTCTATATATAAATAGTCTGCGAACTTCTGGATTATCATGGAAACGCACAAATTTCATTTGGAAAAGCTGTCTGTTATTTTTACAACTTGGGTTCAGAATTTATTCTGTAGTGATAACAGGAATTGCCACAGTTGCTTCTGAAGCAGCACACTTTAATTTGTACAAGTAAATGTTGGTTTTGTGAGGGATTTATAAATTGAAATATGGCACTGTGTCTGTGTGACATCATCATGAGATCAACAAACCTTAGAGAGCAGACATGCACTTAAGACAGTCGTTATGTAAGTGTCCTGTATGTCCAATTTCTTTGATTAAAAAGCTACACCGAGGTAAGTATGAAAGAGACAAATATGACAGAATGATTTCTTCTTTGTTTATTACTGGCAGAAGCCGGCCTCATGACACCAGAACTCAACCTCCAGGTCTCACTGGCTACGAAGAAAATTACCAAGTATATCTAAACTCAGCACACAATTCATGCTTGAATGCTGTATAAGGAGCACATTTTTGTGATTCACACGCATCGGAAAGTCATTCGTAGACTGCTGGGATGGTCACCCTTGAACTAGAGTACCCGTGAGTCGTCTATGCATCATGATTCATAAGAAAATCTCCCCTCAACTTCTCTTACCAAGACACGTCCACAGGTCTTGACTGATTATACTTCACCACTGTATTATCATTAAACGCACTTAACAGTCGGTATCAAGAGAACTGGCTGGACGCAATCTGTCAAACAGGGAGAAATGGCCGTCTGGGAAGAGAGCAGACAACTATAACCTGCTGCCTCGTCAAGTCTCTGGAATCTTGAAACTATGATGCGAGAGGTGTTATCCTTCTGGCTGGCGAAAACATTAAGAGCTATTAGCAGGTTCAGAGCCTTCTGGTGGCAAGACTAGCACATGCAGTTAGCTTTCAACACTGTCTACCACTACTGGATATCGATGTGGGTCGTAGCTGTGTGGTAAAGGCAGACACGTCTTCGGAGCTACTGGAACATAGCGGCATGGTATGATAAATGCCTGCAATTACAGCGTGTCATTACCGAGACAAATATTAAAGTGGGGGGATTTGAAGGGTTCAAAGGTGTCCAGTTCTTTAGGAAACCACATATTATGTCCCATCTGGGACACCTTACATTCTCTTTCAACGCTGCTGCAAGCCGAGCGTTTGGGTTCTGTAGATTCACAGAGTAAACATATTGCGTGTCTTCATCAGATAAACTGTAAGTACTGCCATAAGTCACAGTGCTGTAAGTTCAAGGTTAAGGAGGTATCATTACTATGCGTGGGTCATAGCAACAGTCATGGCTACAGAGACAGGCACTAAACCAGAGACTTCGAGTCATGTTTCTAGATTATTGTAAACTTGGAGATGGATGCTGTTTATCCTGGAGAACGTCTAATACTACAGTATAGACTCTGTGCCTGACTTGCTGAAGATCATGTTTCCTCACAGCAAGACGCACGATGGAACGAGTGTCACGCTGCGATTTCCCGTGAGACTTTAAGGTCTCATGTGACTTTAAGTAGGTTTTTAGTGACTGATGGGGGAGTTCCGTGGAAATGTAATCATCTGAAACTAAGCTTCAGACGAAAATACGCCATCTGTTACAACGGTGTTTAGTCTAGGAGGATGCATCCTGACCTCCACGTACACAGATAAAGAGCAGAGCCCCAAGAGGTTTATGATGTCATCCTCTGTCTTGGGGCTCTTAGATGACATATGATGCTTCGTCATCCTCAGTTGTCCCCGAATCCTCCGTGGGTCTTTTCTGATTGGATCCCCTCGCTTCCTGTTCTGGGTCCCATTCTGTCCTGTCGGTTTATATCTCCCTCCCTGTCTTGTCATTGTCTTTCCTCGCCCTTCATCGTTGGCTTCTTTTCTCCTCTGCCCTCCCCTCCCCGCCTTGTACGGCCTGGTATCAATCACAGGAATATCCAACAACCTTTAGTTGTAATCTCATTCATTCCAACTGTCTAGTCTAGCACAGTCTCATCCGGCCGGATACAGTAGGCTACAGCACATGTTGATGGATGAAGTGGAAAAAGTAGAATAGCTCAGTTCTTCTCTATTAGAAGGAAATGGAAACGTGTAGTTTCCGACTGCATACACCGATCCGTCGCGCTCATTTTACTTTTGTTTCAAACGATACCCTTACACAAGGCTGTGACCACCCCCTTGTCCTTCAGAAACTCTGCTTTCAGGCATCTCAAACTGGACTTTCAGCTGCTCTGTTCAAGGGAAAAAAGTGAACCTGACGGAATTGTTTGAATTCTACAACTGTCAAGTTAAAGACACACTAGTAAATTTGAATGGTGATGATTGCTATTAGAGCCCTTTTTACTCACTTACCCCTGTAAACCAGTGTTCAAATCCAGGTGGCTGATTGCTGGTGAAGTATTTCGACCTTTATACCACATGAATAGAACCCAAAACATCCGTGATGTCACTACAAAGAGTTGATGTTCAGTGAAAATGTCATTTTGAGTGAAGGTTTAGAAGTGTTGGAATGGAAGCAAAATAAAAGTCAAAGTTAACAGGGAAAAAAGAACACAACATTTTACAAAGTACTATACAATCCCTGAGTCACTTTCAACTCTCTTTAGATTAATGTTTCCAGAACTTCTAAGTTCTTTTTTTTTTGTATTCTCTCAACTCTTTTTCTGGCAGTGTGTTGGGCTGCCATGAGTGTCAGGTCAGATCCCATAGTCCTCGATCACTTCATAGCTCAGGAATCCCATCTCCTCCCCAACCTGGTTTAAAGAGGCATTCTTCATGCATGAATGAACAGGGAGTATATGAGGTAAAAATGGCTTCCGTCCAAGCAGTCAGAATGATGATTTGGATGTTTAGGTTCTCGTAAGGGGCCTGGTTACAGCCCTCAGCGGTGACGCAAAAAAAGTGTGGTGACGTTGGATGAAAACGATCACTGATACAATATAAACTGAATCCATCTCACCTTGGGACGTATCAATTATTCAAGACGTATCGTTCCTGTGTGTAGAAATATAGCTTGTGGCAAGTTCTCATTGGAAAAGTAATTATAAAACAGGAACACAGTGAGGAAATGCGGCGAGTTTTTTGCGTTTGAAAATGATTTGATATGACCGCGCCAAACCTGTCTAATATCAACATCCTGACCAAAAAGCAACGAGCGTGACACCAGAGGGACGTGCAGCATCCCCCTTGCACAAGCCCCCAGAAAGACACTTTCCAGATCTCTCCTTGACAGCAGAGAAGAACTGAGACAAATGTGCCTTTGTTAACGTTCATAATTCCATTAATTTTCCATTTTCTGAGCCATCGCTCTCCCCTGCTGTCCCCTCTATCACACCCCATGGGCTGGTAGCAAGCAGGAGAGGCTATTAGCTAGAGCTAGGAGCGCAGGTCCTTCACATGGAAGATATTTTCACTCTGTGTGTCTGTTATTGATAGTTTTTTCTAAGAAAGGCCTCATAGCAACATAGGGGGAAAACCTCCTTATGGCACTAGGTCTAATCATAAACAAAATAACCCTCTTGTTATATTTCAGGTTATAAGGCTTTTCCCTTATCTACGCCTAAAAGATTCACGAGACAGTCAACATATAAATAATCCTTTTTCACGATGGTACGGTATCGGTTCAGTGGAGCTCAGGTTGCCATGCTAAAAAAGAACAACATTTTGCCTGTAAATCTTTCTAAACTTCCAACATAAGTGCGAATGTCAAAATAAGCACCACCACTCCCCCCTAAAAAAGGCATACATAAATAAAGACAAAAATGTTGCATAAAACTGTTACCAGCTCTCAGGGAAACTGCTTTCAGTAGAACAAAATGCAGTTACACAAATCATCCGGTGACTTCACAATGCCCTCCACCCGTCGTCCCCGCCCGACGTCCCCGACATCTGGACCCGGGACAGGCAGCAGGTCACAGCGGGGCCCTCACACTTTATCGTCTGTGACGCGTCGTCGGTGTGTTCAGGAGTTTCTGACGACGAGAAGCTAGTGACCCCTTCCCTCCTTCCTCCTCTCTCTTTAACGAAGTCCGACTGGCCTGAAAACAAGACCTGGAACATCCACCAGAAGAACACGCCAAACCTACCCCCCCCCCTCCCCCCTGGACCCATGTGTTTCGCATTTGGGACGTTTAAGAGAGGCTTCGATGGGTTCTTTTGAAGAGGTGAGGAAATTTCCTAGCACTATTGCCCCAGCTCTCCTCTGAGTCACCTCTGTTAGGTGTCAGATGTTGTGCCTTGCATCCCTGCGTGCTGCTATCAGTATTCATTAGATCACTCTTGGTATCATTATTCCAAGGGGGAGAACAAGATCGTAGCATTCTTTTTCCTTTCCACTTGTGTTGGTCCTTTGTCCCCAGCAGTGGCACGACACACCCCATTTCTTTTATCCGCCAGTAAACTCTTTCCATCTCAATTTTTTTTCTATCAAACATGGTGTTCCTTAGCATAACTGTGCAAGACTATTCCCACAACCAACTGTGTGTACTGAAAGTATTGGTAGCAGACTGTTCAATGGATTGACAAGTGTTCCAAGACAGGCAGAAGATGCAGTACTAACCACAGGGCCCCTGCCAAAGGCGATCCTCACCCCTCAGGGCTGTTTTACAAGCCTTTTAAGACCAGCAGGAGCCTAGCTTCATTAGGGAACTCTGACCTGGTCCCAATATACAGGCACGGTAACCTCCTGGAGAGCCAATCAGAAAGCTTGTAAGAGGGATCCACCCCTTGTTAGTGGCTACGCCTGTGGACGTGTGTCACTGTGGTACAGGAAGATGGCGACAGCAACTCCACTGGCTTACATTAGGATCAGGTTTGAAAGAGATTAAAATTTTAAGTGTTATCCTGCCTCACCTCCGACTCAGTCATATTTCTTGCATGTGTGTGTGCGTGTGTGTCTGTGTCTGGGCTCCATGCTAACTAAATTATGGTAATGTTCCATATAGTGGAGAAACAGGTTCAGTCTTTGATTTAAAGTCTACACAAACAGAACATTGATTGAGACTGTTTAGCTTTCATGTGAACATCCTAGTCTAGGTTTCAACATTTATTTTGTCTAGTCCTATTTCCAGACCTCATAGTCTTTGAATAGGAAGCGATTCTGTAACTAAAGATGCTCGCTATGAGCCAAGGTAGACTTGAATGACATCATGCCATGGAGACATATGGCTTCTGACTACCGCGAACTTAATCCACTTGCTCTGCTACCAGTCTGTCTCCGCCTGGCAGAGGTTAGTGAAAGATGGCTAAGAATTCAAAGCTACTATACCTTCTGTCCAAGGTGGATGAAACAAGATCTACCGTCCTCTCAAGCACAGGGATTGGGTTAGCAGGACCAGAACCACGTGTGATACCATCTCAAAGGTGCACCCCGGTGCCAGGTGAGGTTGTCTCCATATCTCTCAACACCATGTCAGACGGGTTTGTGGCCAGTCTGACAACATGGGATGTTGGCAGAGCATGCTACTGTAGGCTGGTGGAGAGCCCAGCACAGCTGCGGAGGCCCAGCCCTTCTCCCCGCAAACTGAAACCCCCACCCCAGAGAGTCTCGTCTCTTCTGCCAGTTGACTTCCACTCCTGAATGACTCACTACAGCGGTAGCGGGCCTGTCTGTGCCAATGACGAGGCCGTATGAGGTGATGATTCCTCCGGTCATGTTCATACAGCTTCATTTAGTCATGGAGTTGTCAACGAATTTCCTGTTTATGGGGCCATTTTACATTTTTTTCTTCGTCAGTAGAGGCAGCTGGACAAACGGGTGATATCAATGGTCACATACTGGTATATGCTGTGTGTGTGTGTGTGTGTGTGTGCGTGTTAATGTCTGTACCAAAGGCGTGTGACCGTATATTGTACATTTAGCAAGAATCGTGTCCAATCTTTCTACAGAATTCTTTTTTAATGATTTGGTCATCAATCTGGCTCTGCTGTGGCATCATGGGCACTTGATCAAAAGATTCAGCTGCACGGTCAAAATCGGATCATGCATTTCATATTAAACCATGTCACTTCCATCGGTGATTTTCCACCAATTCCTTTGCGTGTTTTTATCCCACTAAGTTGTAAATCTACGACCAGCTCAGTTCCGTCGCCAAAACATTGAAAGTAAATATGAACAAAACGTTATATTGCTCCTGAGATTCTTGAAGGCCACAATAACTGTCACCATGGCAACGCAATCCCTGGTGTGAGAAGACAGTCAGTCATCTGAGACACCGATGCTGACCTGTCAGGTGCCGGTTGAGGAGTAGCGCCCCCTTCTGTTTGACGTCTGCAGCTGCCAGTCAATGGCCTTGGCAATATCTTATTATAAAGAATGAGAAGATGGGGTTATAAAACCACAAAGGAAATCAGAGATCCATCAATGCATTTATTACATACTGCATATCATGTTACAGAATACACTCATGATGATCAAAACTGTATATGGCTCTAAGTTCACTATGTACAAATGACTAAACAAAGTACCCTGTTCGACATTTATATCATAAAAAGTGTCCAAGTTTGTTCAACTTGACTGCATCACAACTTTTTATAAAGAACTGTTATACGCTCTCTCAGAGAAACAACTGCATTAAAGCTTACATTCAAAAACCCACAGTAAGGTATATTTTCAGCTGAACCTTTGTTGAGCGTATAAATCTCTTCTTTCCCAGTATAGATGCTTAAAAAAGTGACACATGCATCATATTGGGATCAAGCTGCTACCATATGTATACCAGAAACCAGAAGAGAAGGTATATTTGGCACTATATTTCAGCATAGAAAGCAATTATAACTTGTGATACCCCCTTTTCAGTATACAGAGGTCAAATTTACTTTTGGCACATTACAAGAATATATATGTAAGGAAAAGAGGTGTGAACTACACATTACTTTAATATATTTTTTTCCATTTGAAGCAAACAAACTACGTCTACAAGATGAATTTAGTATATGAAAATGTTGATCGACTTGACAAGACCAAACTAATCTTCGATCGTCAAATACTAAACTAACACCCATTCCTAACACTACCCATAACCACAGTACCAGGGTTTAGCTAGGCGGTGCTACTAGGTCACTATCCCTCTCTCAGAAACCTCGCTGGTCATTTGAAGTAATGTAAAACAAAATTAGAAAGAATCACATGGGGTGATAGGAATTAGCTGTGTAAAATGAGGTATAATATCAAAGGTCTAGCAGAGCTCTGATGTCATGATAACATCTGTCTGAAGCACCTGCCAATAATTGGTTTGTTTTATAAGTGTCCTGACCTGTTTTAAACCATCTTGACAAACACAAAGTAGATATATAGGTATATAATTACTATGATATTTAACAATACTATTTGTATTAATAGCGATTAGTGTATATTAACATCAAGATATTGAATATTTCAATATTGACGTTAAATATACATATTTATAAACTTCAAGGAATATATAAGCAAATGCCCCTGTTGAACAGCAGCAATGCTAGATATAACATAATAATAAATATACTATCATATTTACATTCTTCCAAACAAATACAAATAAATGCATTCACCATCAGTCTACAAGGTAAACCAATCATGAAGCGCAATACTGAATATGAATTGAAGCCTCCCATGCACAGAGAGGTTTCAATACAGGTCGAGACAGGGTCTAAAACAGGCCGGTGGCTTCCTGCGTGAGCGCAGCAGGCTTGAGCACAGCGCCTTCTGGTGGACACAGACAGGAACTGGCGGAGTTATAGCGTTTTGACCAGCGTGATTGTTGCTTCGTAGAAAACAAAGACATCGTGTCAGAAGCTTCACCCAACCCCTAGAGAATTTGAGTAAATGTGGGGCATCTGGGTACACAACAAATATGTAATCAGCTTAATCACCAAAGACTTGTGGCCAATTTAAAGAAAGGTACAACTCAATATTATCCTGTATTTCCAAAGCTTTCTCTTTCTGCCTCTTTCACAAAAAGAATACGAAAACACCCTTTGCTATTTTTGCATCAACATCAACATGTATTCAATTCACATCGGTATCATATCGCAGAGCCACATAGAAACATATTATGCATGACCTGTATTGTGTGTGTGGACGGATAACCATGAACAGATCATTCCATTCCCTCAGTTCACAGAACCTGTTTCTCCTTGATCTGTGGTGGGGCACAGTACTATGTGTAGTGAGATGTGAGCTACTGAGCATGTGCAAGAGCAAACCCTCCAGCATTGTGTGTCTTGTCAAAGAGACCAAAAACACAAAACCTGTGTCTCAGGCTTGATTGACACACTGCCTTGACACCCTGTTAACTCCACAATATCTTCCACAGATGTCCTGAACCACCAATCGCAATCTTGCACCCCTTAGAGGAACACGAATGCAACAACGTCCGTTAATGTTATGTATGCCTGGAATAAAGACATGCAGGCAATGTCCACCATCACGGATGGGCCTACCTCACAAACAAGTTGAACAACAAGCTAGGCTCAAGGAAAGAAAAGAGCACTTGACACGAAAAGAATTGCCAATTAACTATAGCCGCATGCACTTTGCGCGAAAAAGGCAAACGAATGCCCATAATCTTATTCGTAACATAACTCCACGTTTGTCTATGCAAATTTACTCAACAATGGGTTTTAGAAGCTCACAATATCCACAATCAAAATTAGCAAGAAAATGTAAATACCCTGCATCAAGCCACACTTCTACCTCTATTGTAAGCAGCGCGTCGGTATCCTACACCGACGTGAAAACCACACCACCAAATCTATCTGCTACCCCTAGCAGTAACACTCCTGTGTGACTGTTGGACTCAGCCCCCCACATGCAATACTCAGGTGTGTGTCTCTAAACCTCTTTCTATGGGTAGAAATGCTGAGCTAGAGTAGGGGGTTGAAGCACCATGAAGAACCAGTGTTGTGGCATCGAGAAACCAAGAAATCGTCGCACCCAAACAATATCAGGCACCGGAGCTTCTCTGCAGCCAGCGACCACCAGGTAACACTTATCAGGGCCTCCAGGACGGAGCATACTGGAGAAGCATGCAGCACACAGTAGCAAGCGTGGCTGTCTCCCCACACCTGCAGGGGACTGAAAGAAGCCCGGATGGGAGCCCTAATGGAGCTCGCGAGGAGCCAAAATGGAGCCTGAATGATTGCCGTTCTACTGTGGGCATCTAGAGGCCCGTGAGGTCAACAATGGCCTTGATGAAAATGGTGTCGTCGCGGATGTAGGAGTTCTTGGCGTCGAGCTTGGAGAGCGGGCAGAAGAGAGGGCAGCCACTGGCGATGTTCATCTCACTCACGGGCCTCTGGAAGGAAGAGGAAGTGACATCAGGCCGGAACGCGTCGATGATGTGCTCTCTGTTGCTCTGGTCGAGCAGCATGAGAGTCACCTGAGAGAGGGGGGGAGAGAGAGAGGGAGGAAACAGGACGTGTTGATTTATTGATCTATAAAGGATGGAAAAGTTGTTTCCTGTTCTCCTTACTGACCTTCTGATTAAAGGGCCATTTCAGCAGGGCATCGTTCAGTCCCCTCATCACCACGAAGAACAGGGAAAGGTGGCTGCCACGCCCAGTTCCGTCCCCGTTCAGGTAGATCCGAAGACACATCTTATAACCGTACTTGCTGGTGTAGAAGGCTGCAAGAAAAAGAACAGAACATGAGGCATGTTTCCCCCATGTTACTTCATAACCCAGGAACAAGAGACCATAGACAGTGGTGATGGAGACAACCCTCCACTTACAACATCTGTATTGGCCTTGAGCTGTTTATTTCTGATGTAGAAGTTAGTCTCTGTGACTAAAAGAGGACCATGAGTGACAGTGTTGCGAGTGCGAGCGATTACCTGGAGAGAACATGGCCGGGGCTCGGCCGGCTATGGCATCCTGTCTCTTCTTGGTGAAGTCCGAGATCCTCCAGACAAAGACACCGTCGAAGGTGGTGGCCGACATCTCCCTCAGCCGGCCTTCCATCTCTGCCACAATCAGGTCCTTCAGCCCTACCGTCCTCTCCAACTGTCGAACCTGTGGGATTGTTTCGATGTCCAGTTAGCAACAGAACAGCTATGTGTTAGCTGACGTCTTCAATGCAGGCATCCTGCTTCTTCCTCACCTTGTTACTCAGAACCTCGATCTTATCCTGGTCTAACCGATGCTGGCGATTACTGGCCTCCATAGTGGTGGCGAACCTCTCCACCTCTCTGTTCAGCACGCACACCACGTTCTCAAACGTGCCTGCTTTCACCTCCAGGTCCGTGCACCTGCGGCCCAGCTCGGCCACCTTGGTCTTCTCGCTGTGCAGCTGCAGCTCCAAGGCTGCTCCCACTGAGCTGGGCAGAGGGGTGAAGGAGGTGGACACCGACAGGGTTGGGGCCGGGGCGGGCAGGGGGGGAAGGGGAGCCGGGGCAGAAGGACCAGGAGGACCAGAGCTGGAGGAGCCGGAGGAGGAGGAGGAGGCAGCCCCCTGCACGGGAGGCCCAGAGGAGGTGGTGCTGAGATGGGAGACTCGGGCCTCGAGTTCCCTGAGGGACTGGTGGAGTTCCAGCAGCTTGTGTCCAGCCAGCTCCAAGCCCTGCGGCTGCAGGCCCTCCATGCTCACCTTCATGCCCATGATGTAGTGCAGAAGCAGGTTGAGGTGCTCATAGGCACAGGCTCGTTCGTGGTCGTGGATCTTTTCCTTCTCTACCTGCAGGGAAACAACAAATCAACGTTCTGACAGGTCTGTGAGATGACTGTTATAATACATCTGTAGAACTGTGTGGATACTATGAATATCTAGTCATTTTAGTAGTTAAAATATGTTTAAAAAAATGATTGAATTCTCTGTACTTACTGACATGTCACAACCGACAACATGGAACCGGCATGGAGTTCTGAACTTGCTGCAGAACTTGATGTGGTCGACATACTAAGGGAGTAATAAGACATATCTGTGTTTAGTAAATGAGTGATATCACACCTAGTTTTGTTTTCAAAGACACACAACACAGTAATCCCTTATCAGGGATCGCAGAGGTCAACAGGAAAAACATCACCTGTATTTTTGGGTGCCGTGTTTGCCGAAGTCATACCTTTTCCCTCGGGATTTTCTTCTTGGCACAGCCTTCGCAGATCATTGGGTACTTGGGACAGATCTCGTCGTGGGCCTATAAGATAAGAAATCTGGGTTTGCACCGATTCGAGATGGATCGATTTGTCCCGTATCGATAGCTTGGCGCGATCGAACAAGAAGCGGTCTGCGGTTCCTCACCTTGATGTTCTTGAAGTGGAACGGTTCTTTGCAGTACTTGCAGTTGAGCGTTCTCTCAGGACACTCGCGCTCATTGTGACGCTCTTGCTCGTTGAAACGGATCCGTTCTTTACAGGAAGGGCAGGGGATGATCATGAACTCGCATTTCCCTTCATGGTTCAGCTGGGAAAACGCGACTACAAGTTACAACTGCTCAAGGATATTTGTGCGCATTGCTGTATGCATGAATGAATGTACGTTCAAACAAGGAACAAAACTGGATTTGGAGACAGTTAGCTTGGTCTTGGAGATGACTAGGAACTATGGTCATATTTAGCAGGGTATACAGCAAAATATAGGCACTGTTTGTTTCAAGCAAAAACACGGCTTACCTCATACTCTTTAATATTGCCTTTCCAAGTACAGCCTTCATTAATACAGACGGCAGAAAGGTTTTCAACCTCTCTTCGGGCTGCATTATCAGGAAAAGCCTAGAAGAAGAAGTCATACACGGGACACTTCCTGTCACAGTTTCAGTGCAGCAGGAAGTCAATCCTGGTATCTGATGTATTATTCATGTTTGAAAGGTGTGTTTATGTGCACACGCTCTACATAGCATGGCCTCACTGGATTCACCATTGCATTATATTACAGTCCAAAAAACGACAGTCTTTTTGAAGCAAGTCTACCAGATGCAGTGCTGGCATACTAAAGAATAAAGAAAGTAACTTACACAGCCTTGCTTTAAAATCGATGTCGGCTCTTCAAAAATCTCCTCTTTGATACAAGCGTTACATTTCTGAGGTCCATTGCTGCAAAATGAGACAAAACGGCCCACTCAGATGTCTAACTCCGCATCGGCATGGTAACCAACTGCAAATCTGTGTAGTAATTAGTCTCAGGCACATGGCTGACAATGCTAGCTTGAATCAAAATGTCAAATATCTGTTGATTGTTCTGAGTGGTGTTTGTCATCACTACATGGGACGTGTCACTTGCTGTCTCTCACCTGACTGTCCTGTTGAAACAGTAGGAACAGAAGCGATGTCCACACTGAGCCTGGAATGGTCTCCTCAGTAAGTTGTGACAGCAGTTACACAGGTGCTTGTCTTCCAGCTTGTTGGCAAGAATCTTCTTGGGGAATCCAGGTTTGTTGCTCTCCATTGACGAGGGAGGGGAGGGTTCCTGCGCAGCCATGGTGCCTCTACACAAGTCACAACGGGGTCTGAAAGGAAGCATGACAGCGTCTAAAAGATATCTACACAATGGACAAATGTGTTATCCTAAACTCGTCTGTTAACGTTTTATTTTATACATGTATTGGTTACATTATTGAAACATTCTAAGCACCGTGGCTACTGCAAAAACATGCAGGTGCTATTTGTGGCGACTGTCATGTCATGAGAAAGTAGCCTGGCCATTGTTCTCGTCTTTCCCTTTTCCCCAAACAATTCTTTTCGTTTAAACATGGTGGATCTAGCACGCATCTCGCTGCACACTCCTGACAGTAATTTACAACACTAAAGAACATTGCTGACGCTTGTGTCAGGCCTCGTAAAAGGCCGATTCCTTTGTTTACATTTTATGTCTGCATTCGGAGCAACGCTTCTTGTCGTGGGGTAAGAGAGAGGCAACTATGGCCTTCTCGCCAAGCAGTCACACAATGCGAATGATCCAAACAAATCGTAAATCCATTGTTGTCGCTGTACACCATCATCCATTTCCCCTTTCTGTTCTCGCCTGTCGTTGTTGCTAAGCCTTCGGCATCCTTCGTTAGAAGTGGTACCCAACATACCGCCACGCCCCTTGAAAGCAGGTGCTCTAATCGAGACCAGTTTGCCATCGAAAATGGTTGCAATGCTATCGTAATTACATGAAACTTACCAGCGTTAAACTGTCATCGCTTGCAGAGATAGTAAAATACTCCTACTCGTCGTAGCCCCACGCTCGTGAAATCTACCGATTTGACATGCAATTCTGATGCCGAATGTATGTGTTTTCTGTGCCGTTAACGACATAATAAATATGGTACCGAAAAGCGGTCGCTGTTATTGTCCAATATCGCCATTGCACTTTCACCATGTTACGTCATTTGCAGACTGAAGATGGGTTGACAGGCAGGCCAAATATACGTCAACGTAGGCGATAAATGCATAAAGCTTAGTCCTATTCAGTAATAGGCCTACTAAATACTAGCACGGATCAAACATGATACAGATTACACAAATTAAAGCATCGAATACGTTACAATTGCACAAAAGATTAACGCGCCCTTTGTAATCTGGGAACTGATTAATATCCAATCCGTAGAGTACATCGTTTATGAAATGTAATGGTTTAAGAAAAAGAAAAGTGAAAATAAAACAGTTTCTGCGCACTATTCAGTTAAAACATCCACTATTTAAGCCTTGTGTGTTTTAAACTAATCATAGTCTTGAAGCAGATGATTCATTTGTTTTGCTGTACATTATGCACATGCTACTCCATCCAAGTATCAAATCGCGCACTGGTCACAAAATAAAAGCTGCAATTACTGAAAATTGCATGCGTCACAAATGTCACTGCTACTAAAAAATAACGTAGAATGAAATTAAGTCAAGAAAAACATGTAGAGAATATAATAAATTCCTGTGGACTCCAATTAAGCAACGTCTATAAATAGTTTATTGGCAAATCCTTTCTGTAACATAAGGGCACATTAATTGTAGACCTAACATGTTGATTTGAAATGTTAAAAATACATTGAAATAGATGGATCCTTTGGACCTAGTCATACCTGAAAAAGGACTCTCAAACAAGGCACTACGCATACAGCCTATGGCTTCTCCTTGCCTACTACAGCCCATAATATGCATTCATTACTCTCTCATTCATCTGTTACAAAACATACCAATCTGAGTCCTGAGAGAGGCCATACCACTTATTGCACAATTAAGAATGCTGTCTTTGTGGAGTGGATGTCTGAAAGCTGAAACTGAAAGCTGAGCTGCAAATTCGTTTTTCTTTTTAAGCAAAGGTTTCTCTTCCATCCAGCGATGTGTCTGTTGGTTAGGTCTCTTCAAGTAACTTTTGTAAGTTTCTCTGAATCTGGAGGAAAATATAAACAAAAGGACAAAACACGTGTGTTGAAGACGCTGACACGTGAAAACCCGAACCACTTTCATATGTTTGCGGAGCCAAAACGCCATTGTGTTAACGGACCACTAAACAAACACATGGTAAAATGGCTGCTTCGAATGTCACTTATTAAAAAAAAAACTGAAAGTCCTGCCAGCATGGGCATGTTTGAACAGCTCAGTGACAAGTTGGCAAACCTTCTCCAGCCTGAACAGGTTTGCAGACAGCTCTCCGTACATCGCAGAGTTGAAGTCAACCTGAGACTTGGAAGACGCCATGTTCCTTAAACACGAAGAGCAAAAGAACATAACACAAGATTGAACTACGCGCCTACAATGCAGCAGCCACACTCCATACGAATCCAGACTTTACTGTCTCTATCATTTGAATACAATCAACATTTGTATTTAATGTTACTCTATAGAAGTATGTACTGGGTAAGACACGTCTAGGAAATAGATATGTATATACTTGTTTTCACTGGCACTAAATGAGTATAACCTTCAAGTTCATGATCGCACGGATGGTTGTTGCAATGAGGGAGCTAGGCAGGTGATACTCACCCATGGCGGCCATATTCACCCAGGGAGTTTAGACGTTGTTCAAGACCTACAATCTTAAAGGCCATGTAACACGAAGTCAAGACAAGGATGCTCACTCTGCAAAGACGGTTAAAAAAAAACAGACAGAATCTGAGTCAACAGAACATCCGAATCGCAAGGACGAGTGCTTGTTCTAACATGCCCGGACGTGTTTTTGAACGGTGGCAAATAAAATCCGAAACCCTCTTTTTAATTACGAATCCCATCAGACACATGTAAGGATGCACACATGTTACTCACAGGAACAAGTAGACGAGGAGAAGGGTGTGTAGAGACATGGACTGGGGAGGTTTCTCTGTGTGCAATGTTCCCTGGGGAAGCTTGCTTGGCACTGGAATTAAAAAGGAACATTTAGGCCAGCGACAGCACACTGGCTCAAAGGTAACGATTTCTAAACTGCGGTAAAAATCGTCTTTGTGTACCCTGGCATGGCATTCTGAAAACAAGTGAATACCAGATAAACGCTAATTTCATCCTTCCGGTTGTAATTCTACTTTTTTGATTTCTCATGTAAAATACAGTGGGGTGCAACTGGCAACAGGGCTCGTACCACTGTGATGGGCTGCTGGGTGCTTTTGGCTGGGAGTCTGAAGGTGCACATCGGCATGAACCGCCACCTCTCCTGTTTTCCCTCCGCTCAGGAACGTGTCTGGCAAGCTTGGAAACTCTGCTTAAACAAACACAGGCGCTGTGTAAATGTGTGTGACATCGGCAACATGCATCTGCTGACAGAACCACGTTGGCGTTCTTGTTTTTACTGGTTCAGGCAGAACCGGGGAGGACTGGAGAGTGTCGAATTGTTTATGTTATAATCCTGGCGCACGAGCGTCAGGAAACTCGACGTGTTTTAACATAAACGTTTGTCAACATCTTTGTCACGTCTATTAAGCTGTGTCCTACGTGAAGATAGTTACTTTTCTTTTTCCTTTTGGTTGAGGGGACAAGGTAGTATGTATAAAGATGCATTTTTTTATTCATCTGCATGACTGTTGGGGAAAAGAGAACAACTGAACGATGGTGGTTTAGCTAATGTGGTCTAGGTTAACGTCAGAAATGCAACATGTTGCTTCCCAGTGGTATACACAGGCTGCTGACCAGGTAACAAGCTGCTTCTGAATGCTTTGGGAGCGCTAGACTATTCCATGGGACTCCACAAGGTGGGAGGGGAAGGGAGGAGAGGGAGGGAGGGGAAGGGAGGAGAGGGAGGGGTGAGAGAGAGACCCACCGGACATTTTGTCGTAATCTGGAGTCTGGGAGCCAGAGCTGCTGCTCTCCAGAGCGTCTTGCCTCCTGTGACGTGCGACTCCATCCAGGTCAGAGAAGTCACCAGAGAAATCCTAGCAGAGAAACACGTTTCCACATGTTGACCGTCAGTATACCAACACGCACACTTGAAACTAAACTAACTAAACTTTTTTTTTGGTGGGGTTGTTTGTTTTCCCACGGCATTCCTACTGACAGGATGAACGTTCCGGAAGTCAGAAAGAGAAATCTTAAACAAACATCAAGTAAGCCTGAGTTGAAGCATTATATCCTCGTTAAGATCATTCGCAACATGCATCTTATGCATTATCAGATCTCTTAGCAGCAGCGGAAGGCAATCGCGGTGCGTTGAGCTTCACAGCAGCTGTGTACTGACCAGAGGAAGTGAGGCGGGACAGTCCAGCCTGAAGCTGTTCTCTGCAGAGGAAGGGATAGGACTACTCCCAGTATTGTCACCCTGAAACCACATTCCAACATCACTCAGTACAACCCAGCGGCCAAACACTAATTAGAAACTTTCTGCATTTTAACAGCATTGTTCCTATGCAATGCAAAGTGATTAGATGAGAAATCTCTAGCGAGCTCAGATCAAAAGGGAAGGATACTTACGTCTAAATGGACACAGAGGGACTTCAGGAGTTTAAAGGTAGCATCGCGGGAGAGGAACGACACAAAGACATGCTGGAAAGCAGATTGGGCATTAGGAGGACAAAAGTAAGCGTGGGAATGAGATGTGCTGCAGGATAACGTGATAAATGTCACAAATAGCATGGTCTTACCCTCTCATTTGTAGTTGTAATTACCAGGGCGTTTGGCACCAAAATTGCTGTTTTTGTCTTTTTAATATAAGTCACAGTGACCACTGGGATAGTAATCTGTCGAGAGGGAAAACCATCATTTTATACCCCAATAAAGACTTCTGTGGTGTATTTGTATCGTCATGATATCTGTCAATGTGATTTCTTTACCTTGGTGTCTCTGCCAAACACTTTCGAATGGAAACAGATCCAGTTGTCAGAGACATACAGCTTCCCTTGATACAGGATGTCTTTCTGTAGGGCACAAGTGTAACCTGAGGGAAGACATAGCTCTTTTAGATCAGGCAAAAGCAAAGTTCAACGCAGCTAGAACACGTTGCTCATTTTCACACAGTTCAAATTTAAATGGAAGATCGACAATGTCATTGTTACAGTTCCTTATTATATGTGCAGAGTCTAGATTATTGCTAGGAACTGGACCTTGTATATAAGACAATGTAATTAATACATACATAACTCAGGGAAAGATGGATTTTTTTATTGAACAAATGCACTTACTTTGTCGTAGTGTCTCATCCTTGCCAATATGTTTGAATATTTTATGGTAATGGAGATTGGTCTTGGACATCTGTAACAGACAAAACATGTTTCAATACAGCAAACCTTGAAACAGTATTTCAGATCAAGGCATTAAACGCTTATTATGGTTTATGCAATGAGACTGTAAAAACGACGGTATCTGTTTGTGTTCATCTATATAAGAAAGTCAAAAGATACTATCCTGAAATATTCAAGTTATTGACATTCTAGTGACTCTTAGTGACATTCTAACAATTTTCTTTACAACTTTAAAATGTATTTCATGGCACAAACCTGACTGGATTTTTTCCTTGCAATCTTGGTTTCACTGTCACTTGGATTTTGAATTAGGGAAGGCAGTTCAGCAGCTTTCGATCTGAAAAGTATGATATTCAAAAACACGTTTCAGTATGCCCATACCGTTCCAAACATCAGAACACAAACAATGAAGACTTGTGGTCCTGCCACGCATACAGCACTATTTGACCTAGGCTCCAACCATTATGGTTACGTAACGTAAATATATTGACACAGCAGCAGTAAGGTTTAAACCTAAACATACAACTTAGCCAAGCTTACGTCTGCTTGTTTAGTGTCGTTTGTTTGTGCAGTTTAGATGAATGTCACTTTGTTAGCAAAAAGAAAAACAGACTTGACTTTTCAAAACCGTACTAACAGAGGTCAAAACACAGACTACGGATGTGCTTGATTAACTGAAATCTACGACTATTACAGCATATGGGTCTTGTGTATGAATAGGTCAATGATATCCGAGATCTGCAACACAGCGACAACGCTTCTTGTTCAAAACAGACGTCTCTTTTCAGGTGACCTCTGTTTTACCTCACGGGAGGCGGTTTCTTCCTTCCGTCCAACTCCCACTCCAAGTCCAAAGACTGCAGCGGGTCCCCATGCTTGCCGCTCCGTCTCGGCCTATCCTCACCTCCATTCTCCGTCTCTGACCTGCAGATGTAGGCACAAGGACGGTGTGAATGTGTAAAGTATCGCCTCTCAGAACAAACTTTTCTGATATATACTAGTAACCCTACCCATCACGGCCCCAACTGTAGCCAAAGATGGGAGACCTTTATGCGGCAGTTATACAGTAAACAACGATAATAGCTCATTATCACAACAATCTCATTTGTTGACAAAATAATCGTGGCAATAGTTTCACTTTTGCGGGGGGTTTTTCTATAAACAGGACTGCAGATCTACAACAAAACGTAAAGTAAAATGCACGAAAAAGGAATGGGCTAGAGGTTTCAACTTGACTTAATCTTTACAGTCCAACATTCTCCAAAATCTCAAGGACTCAACACAAAGAGCTAGCAGCATCTGCTGCTGCTTAGTTGGAACAATGCACGCAACAACAGTACTCGTCCTTCGTTTCACTTACTAATACTTAGTCACAAAGTTACATGAACAAAACAACAACATAATAATAACATAGACAAGTAGTTGCAGCAAACGCGATCGAACGCAAAATCGTTGACAAATAAGAAGTAAACGGTAACGTTATATGTCAATTACACAGTAGTGACTTCTAAAGCTAGCTAGCAAAGTTGGTCAAAGAGGCCCTGTGTGTTATTCCAACTTACGTGGACAGGATCCCCCGGCCTGAATCTTTTCTGGCGACAGGTTTGACCGACTTTGTAAATTGTTCTGGTGTGGATAACGGGGTACGGGTTCTTTCGGGCTGTTCGGCGGTTAGAACCATTTCGCGAGGGACTGCTTTGGTTGGCCTCCCTCATCTATTCCCCCTCTCCACAACCAGTAAAGTCGGTCGGGGTTTAGGCATCGACCGAAGCTGTACGGGCTTGGTTTAAATTTGAGGAGACCGTTCGACACTACCCAGGAAGCTTGGTGGAGGTGGAGTCGGAGGCAGGGAGGGGGAGGCAAGCTGATGCTCGCAATCTGCGGATAAAAGTAAGAAGTTTCTCTCTTTGACCATGTTGTAATCGCTGTTACACTTTCACATGAATGCAATTCACATAGCATATTTGAGACTTAATATCATTTGTATTTTTTGTGTTGTTTTTCAGTGAAAATAACCTTTCCAGTAACCTTCAACAAATTGTTTTGTCGGACCGCAAGGTCTTCTTATAACCAGCAGAGGGCAGCAAATAACAAGACGTCAAACGAAATCGAGTCAGTAGGTAGTCAAATCGTCACTTGCTTACATAATTTTCGCATCCGTATTAAAGACATTTCGGATTTTCAACGAATACGTTGCCCAGAGACATAACAACTAGCTATAGCTGTTGTTGCGTTTAGTTCAGAGCCATTGCAAGTTTGTAAACAAATATATCCCACGTGCTTTTCTTCTTTGTGTATTACGGGCGTTCAATGTACACTTAGCAACAGTAGCGCCACCTACTGGAGGGGAGTGTTTGAGATCTGCCCACGTCGTCCTTATATATTTCATGCATCTAAAGCGTTTATTTGGCTTTTCTAATAAATTTAACTCGCAGCTGGCCAACCAGCGTCTACACATCGTTGTAATGCGATGTATTTAAATAAATACAAATCAAACGCCCAAAAGAAAACGTTTTCTGTGACATTGACTACTCTTAATAACTTCAATGTAAAATCAATCAGACTTTAGAAAATCCAATTTTCTACCTACCTAAACAATTCAGTGAATAACAATGACAAATTGAAACAACCAATAAGACAAAAATGAAACAATGTTTTTTGGTAAGCAATTAAATAATTATTGCTTACCAGAAAATATTCACACAGAATAAGGTTAAGTAGCAGTTTCTACAGTCAATGTAATAAATGGAACATGATTTATCAGCATACAAAACGGTACATGCTGTATCTGGGGTGCCTACCGCTACAACTACTCTCAGGTACTCATTTAGTCCCATGACTCCATACTCTGTCCTTAGTCTAGGAGTCGCTGTTGTGAACCTGAATGAAGGAAGTAGGAGGGAGGGGGGGAGGGGGGCAAAGAGGGAAAAATGGCTTGTCAGAGTTCATTAAGTATCCAGGGAACAATGGCAGAGCCGGCAATGCAGGTTGCAGCTAGCTGGCCTGCCATTAATCATGGCTGACAAGGAACCAGGGTTAAAGGTGGGAGAGCTGCCAGCAACTCTGTAAGTGATTATAGTGCCTTTCTCACCGAGCAACGGGCAAGGGAGAAACGTGGAGGATAGAAGTTAAACCCGCCAGGCCCTGTTTCAGTTTACAGAAGGACACCCCCACCCCACCCACCACCCCCCCATCCCCAAAAGAAATGGTCACGCTACACATCCAGAGAACATATCAAACTGTCCGAACACACATAACATTTGTTGTGATTCCTGTCCATCACAACTAATTCAAATCTCTGACCGATGGGACTGCTTTGCTATCTGCCAACCACTGTAACACATGTGCAGCTAAAGGCAAACGCAATCGACCGTGCCTAGTTGCTCTTTTGGCTGTGTCTTCAACAGACCAGGGCATGAGTCGCACATTGCCATAGAGGCCCCCAGCACAATAGTAACAAAAGCACAATAAACAAAGAGTTTAATTTGATCAATCAGCATCGCTTGACTTGTCCTTTCTGCTCTTATTTTGAGAGTGGGACCTTTCCCCCTCCGTCCGTCCGTCCGCTACAGGGAACCATCCCCATATAGATGCGTCAGACCTCCTCAGTGGCTGTCAGCTTTTTCCACCTTTAGAAAAACAGAAAAAAAGCAAAAGAGTAGATAGAAAGAGAAGGGGGGGAAGAGAAAAAAGCCAAATGGAGCCAGTGACTGGGGTAGATTGAAGGCCTGTTAAGTGCTCTGCTTGAAAGCATGTCTGGCCTCATTAGCTGTCAGTTGTAACAATACTGAACTGGCAGTGAAGACAGGTTGGAGTCCCGTGGTCATAAATCACTTCCTGACAGCCGCCTGACAAGCTGGGAACCCCTACACACGCAGGAGAGCCAGAGAACCCTCTCGTTTCTTGACACTGCACAGGCACACCTTTAGACACGAAACACGGAAGGCATCAAAGCATTGCCATTGCCCAGATTTGGGGCGGCGAGGAGGGGGGGGGGGTTACGTGTGTGTGTGTGTCATGAGGCGTCTGTCGGGTTGACGAGCTGCTGTGCGAATGACTGGTGCGGGGCGGCGGGGGTGAAGGGCGTGGCCCCGCGGGTCATTAATCACGGCCCCTGACATGCAGAGCAGGAGGCAGCCGCCCCGCCCCCCACCCCCCCCTCATGCACACAGCTGCCACGACACACTGGCCGCACAGGGAGACGTGGTTCGTCCTGAAGCCCCAGCTCTCCAGGCCTGTGGCTCTGGCCCATCTGACCGCCTCAGTGTTCCAGTCAGTCACTGGCCTGGGTGGCTGTCAGACCTCTTCCTCTTTCCCCGTGGCTCCTCCTGCTCCTTTCATCCTCCTCGGGTGAATTCGTCCGGTGATTCACGTCTGCTTTGCTGATCCTATTGTCCTTCATTGGTTTGTTTGCGTGGTTGTTTTAATCGGATCTCGTCGATTAATCATAGTTCATTATGTTCTGGTATCGTACAACTTAAAACCGATAACTTTTAAAAAACCTAAATATTGGACTAATTTTATCTCAGAGAGGTGCGATTATTTGTATGATTGTATTGATTTTCTTTAAAGAGCCTTGAACTGTCTTATTAATGTCTTATTATTGTTATTTTCTTTTCGTTTAGTTTTTCTGGCGAAATGAATCAAGCGAGGTTGAAATGACGATCCCAGCGTACTTCCCTCGCGTTTGTTGCGTCTAAACCGCAGTTCTTCTCGCCTTGTCAATCATTTTGCAGTTCAGGCAACAATTACCATTGGGGTTCATCCCACTTTGAAAAAGCCAGACTTAACGCGATTGTAAACGTGAGAGATGAAGAGTAATGTGGCATCTCATTCCTGTTCCACTGACATGACATCATCCAGACATGCAGCTGCTTGACTAATGAAATAAACCCGTTTTGAGACGCTGTTTCATCATTCACAGCTAGTAAATCATCGGGTCCAGGCGTAGAAAAGGCGTTGAAAGCTGACTCGCTATCAACTTTTCAACATGACTTGGAAAGCATCTGGTATTTCCAAGGACCTTTGCCCAAAAACCTTTCACGCAGGTCTTATAAAGATTTCTTTTTATATGTTATATTTATATCCAAGCGTGTTCTGTTCTGTATGTTATTATGTCCAATAGGAAATGTTTCACTGCGGTCTGTTTTATGTAGAGATCAACGAAAAGCATTCTATATTTCACACCACATAAACACACACATTACTCTGACTTAGCCTGGACTAATGTTGTTCAATTTCCTCCCACGGTCTCTCATTCCAGTGAATCAAAATGATCCAACCATACCACACCTTGCCTTTTTCCTCTCAGAAAGACACACACATACACACATACACACAATATGCCACACACACACACACACACACACATACACACAGTATGCCACACACAGGGCCTGCCATAAATCAGTAGAAGGGATCAGGTCCAGTGGTTAGACTAAACAACAGTGTTTGAGTGGATTTGCTCTCCCTCATTAATCATCCTGACAGAGTGAAAACACATTTCCCCTTTAATGACTGTATTTGGGTAATCATGTCTGCCACTTTCTGGGTGCCTCTCTCTCTCTCTGTCTCTCTCTCTCTGTCTCTCTGTCTCTCTCCCTCCCTCTCTCTCCCTCCCTCTCTCTCTCTCTCTCTCTCTCTCGCTCTCTGTCTTTGGTCCGTCTACTGTCTCTTATGTCTTAGTGGGCCTGGATTTTAGAACAATAAACATCTATAGGCTGGAAATAAGCTTTCAAATGAGGTTTGAAATATCAGCGATAACGTGTCATTGAGGTATGGATTTGTAAAGCGAGAGGGAGTCCAGACCTTTCCAAGGCTGCGATATGGTGCCTGCTACGGCCCATTAGGAAAGCTTACGTTCACGCAGCGGTTGAATAAACGTCAAGGAATGAGAGAATGTGGCTAGGAGGCTCTCAGATGCAGAAGGCAGGAGATGTTGTGGCCCCCACGTGCTGCCAAGCCACCGGGTGACCCCGCCAGCCTCCGGGGCCACTCCATCCCCTGCCAAAGCACGTTTTTTCCGCGAGCGACCCCCACCCACCCCCCACTTGCGTGATGCATGGAAGCTGACAAGCAGGCTAGGATCCCTCCCAGCCAAGGCGGATCAAAACCAGCTGCGGCCGTGCGCATTAGCAAAGTAACCGTAATTGCCCAATGCCCTCTTGTGCACTACTGAACTCGCTCTGTCCGCGTTTTCCCCTGACAAGCAAGCCCTGGAAAGCCGGAGGGAAGGGAGACGAACCCAGAGCGGGAGACGGAGTCAAAGTGGGTCCATGAGTGCCGCATTTGGTCATAAAAGTGCAAGGCCAGGTTAATTTATGGTTGGATGTGGGTAATTAACCTCAGCATGCCATGATGGATTGGAGTATCGTGTTTTTTTATAGAGCTTTCTCGGTGTGTACTTAGAAGGAGGGGTTGGGAGCGTGGTGAGCTTGAAAAGTGTATTTTTCAACATTTTTTTCTCCCCCCCGTCTGTGGGTGAATGTAAGTAATGGCTGCACAGTGGTTTCGAAACATCAATCCAATGTGTCTCACATCTGCGCGCCCTTTTATTTTTGGATGGCTTGGAAAGCGCTCTCGAGAAGGATGAGTGATGAAGTGATGAAGTTGGAGGGCGGAAGAGAGAACGAGAGCACACAGAGACGAGTTAGTCTGAGGGAAGACGTTTGTGATCTCTTTTAGAACTCCACAAGGAAAGGGGGAAAAAAAATCAGCCTGGGAGGAAGCATGAAGAGAAAACTCAGATTTGTGCCTCTTAGACCTCCTTGTGCCTCTTAGTTCTTTGCAGTTTCTTGGCTCAAACAGGATTAATTCATAATCCTGCTGTAGCTGGAAACCTTTGAGCTGGCAAAACACTCCCGTTTTGTTTCAAACGCCATCGAAAGCCATGAAGCAATACGACATGAAGGGGTGGATTTAGAACGTTTTCAAACTCGTTTGCTTTCAACGCTTTCTGAAAACGCACTTTCAGCTCCAAGTCTACGCGGTCTAGATCCAAGTCTACACGGTCTAGATCCAAGTTTACACGGTCTGGATCCTAGTCTACACAGTCTACATTCAAGTCTGTACGGTCTACATTCAAGTCTTCACGGTATACATCCAAGTCTACACGGTCTAGATCCAAGTCTACACGGTCTAGATCCAAGTCTACACGGTCTAGATCCAAGGCTGTTTCTCTTCTCGTCCTTTCTATTAGATGCAGTTGGAATCAGAAAACTACGAAAGGCCTCTAATCCTAACGCCTGCCTGTCCGTCTCTCCTCAGTCTCCTCCCTCACGTCCAGTTCTCTCTCTCCTCCTCCTCCCAGTTCCGGTTGATGGAGAGGTTGAGACTTGTTGTGAAATGAAGGAGCTGTTCCGCACTCTGTCATCATTAATCACAGGGCCTGTCATCTGTCCACCCAGGACTCCCATAGGCCAACCATAGCAGGAGGCGGACCAGCCCAATCCTCACACTGCTACAAGGAACACAGGAAGCAGTGTGTTGTGTGAGCATACTCTAAACCCTTTTCCCTTCCTCAGTCCTCAAACTGTTTCAGATGAGCGTGCTAGGCCTCTGGATTATATGCAGCACATGCTTGCCAGAAGCCTAGCGGTTAAAGCGTGCGAGTGTTGATGTCTGCCATAAACATTAGCCAGACGCGAGATGGATGGACAGAGTGATTGATGAGGGCCGAAAGGAGAAGAAAGGAATGATGGATGGATCAGATAAATGAGTAATGGATGAGTAAAAGTGAAATGGAAAATGGAGAACTGTATTCATTTCTCCCCCTTGACAAGATGGAGAATCTTTCTAATCCAATTTCGTACGTTGCCTCGGGTTAATGGTTTAACTTGTTCTTTTTACTGAATAACTCCAGTTTTTGGGACATTTCTGTGTGTATCACAAACAACAGAACCGTTACATGTGTGTCCTTTAGGTGGCGACACAAACCCCTTTCCATCCGGAGAAAAGTGAACGTAGACAGAAAAACAGAAGCCTATATCCTGGAAGTAGACGCTCTCGTTACTCAGAATCGAGTTCATTTATCTTCTCGGAATTTAAACCAGTAATCCCAGTTGGTAATGGAGAGATGACATCACTTCACCTCAGAGTTGTCACACTGCTGTCTGGGGCATGTACCCAACCTGATTGCTCTCATTAAAAACAGCTACTTAAACATGTCCTGGTCTATTATCTGGGCCAAACACGCGCACGGCGCACCTGAGGAAACCTGAAACCCAGAGTAGGTCGATCTTTTCCTGCCCAACTCCTAACTCAGATACGCCGGCCACAGTGTCTCGGATCATTCAAACAGGAGCAGGTGCTCGTCTTACCGTGGTGTCAGGGTGTTTTGACCCTTGTGGATCCCCTGTCAGAGCAGTGAGTGACCAGTACGGGTCATCCACACTCTGCCAAGGGCCTCCCAATGTCACGCAGCCAGGAAATGGCATATTACCACTGCCAGTCACAAGGCCGCGGAGGTAACCTGAGAGATGGACAGGGCCTTATCCGGGGCACGTCAGGACAGCAGCGCTTTAGCTCTGATGCCTATCTGATGTCCTTTGGAGCCAGACTGACTCCGACTCCAACCTCTCATGGGGGGGGGGGAATGTCCTGCAAAAGTGTTCTGTCGGTTAATAAGTCCTCTGAACATGAACATTGTGGGTTTGTTTCCGCCTGGTTTTGATCAAATACTCCTACGTGTTTCTACGTCTAACCCCATGTGATCTGGAGATCGTTTACATTTTTCAAGGCACGCTAAACACTACTCTTATGTGTTTCCTAAAAACGTCTAACCTGATGTGATCTGACGATTGTTTAAATGTTTCAAGGCACACTAAGCTCTCAGTTATTGTAGCTAGGATGAACAATCTCAGTGTGTAAAATGCACACACTGCATTTGCACACCAAGTATTGTGAGACCGGAGCCCTGCCCACTCATCCAAAACGAGCGAACCCTATTCCATCAGGTGAGACAGTATTTCCTGCATAGCTGAGGAGTGAGAGCCAAGCCTTCGCGGTCTCCCCTCTGTCCGTTGTGTGTTGGCTCTGTGAAACACAAGCTGAGGTAAAGCACACCCTAAACCATCAATCACCCCATTCTGTCTGGGGAACAATAGTGCTTGGCGTGAACCTCACGCTACATCAAAGACTGCTCGCAGATGGACTGAGCCCTATGTTCACTTTCCACTGCTCTGCACTCGTATTTTATCTCCGCGAGACAGAATTCACTGCTGAATCGTGATGGACCCAGACAGCAGCTTTACACATTATTTAGAAAACATCAATTTAACCTATGAATTTGACCGATACGTGATTTGTTTTTCCATGTCAAAGATTTAATGAAGCATGAATAGAACCATAGCTAGACAATAAATTATTTCGTGCACAAGAACATAATACCCAATCTGGCCCATCGACTTCCTGTCAGCATCCTGGAGCTCAAAGCAGTCCGTGTCAGCAGTGATGATTGAGTACAACCCTCTCAGTATCACACAGGACAGCGGTCCACAGAATCAATAATGATGTTCCTGTGTTTGTCTCCAGAGAAACATGCACATGCTCAATGTGTTCTCCGGGAGTGACAGAGTGAGCTTGAAGTCATTTGTCTATGGTCGGACGTATGTGTTCTCCAACCACACTTAAGGGCTATCCAAGTGGCTCTAGTGATCGTATGGTGCAGGCTGAAATAGTTTAGTTGATTCGAAACCAATTCGTTTGAGAAATGAAGACAATCAAGGTATAAATATAGTCATTGTCATTTATTAAACAAAATATGACCTCCCCTTTCAACGGCTAGCACTGCCATCATTGACTTTTAGTAGTTTTCAACTCTCTCCCTTACACAAGGGCTTTCGCCCAAATACTTCACACAAAAATATCACATCTCCGTTAACTGTTCATTTTCTGTACATATCCAAAACCAAGAAGCTAGTAACCGATGTGACATGCACATTCATTCTTCCGAGCCCCAACATGAAAACAATGTGACGAGATAAAATATATCTTTTTGTATATGCTTCACTGATTTTTGTCAGGGGGCATTCCACAGATCCGGTTCTTAACTGGTAAATGATATGGCTGCAATACAGAAATTACAGGGGTGGAGTTGGTAGGGGGGGGAGCGGGGGAGAACAATGCATTGTAATAGTAAACTTGAAAGCCAAGCGCTCAAAATAAATACAGCTCCTCAGTTGGAAAGAAACGAATGTTGGAAACGAAAACAAATGTCAAACCAGGATTGACCCACTCGGTACGGCGTCCATGCATCTAGCTGCGCTGCCCCACCTCCCTTTATAGTGCAGCCCTGTGGAAAAAAAGGTTATTGCCATGCCTGTCACATCACCTATCTCCACACAGCAATCACTATTCTCAGCATGACCGTCCGACATTCGAGACTGTAAACATCGCAGCCCAGCAGAAGCTATCAGCCAGCCCAGTTTGTGGTGCTGTGGTCTCGCTGTAGTATTCTACTGACTGCCGGTCCGGTCCGGCCCAGATCAGCCCTGCCCAATCCAGTTGTGTCCAGTTATTTGCGAGTGACCGTATCCGGGCAGTCTGCAGCCGCACAAGTGGCCCCCACCTCTCCCCCCCCC
>BROE01000015.1:6921026-6939239 GCA_036571765.1 Plecoglossus altivelis
GGAGATTTTCACCAATCACCTATCCAATCCAGCAAAATCACGTATTCCCAAGCATTAACCGTACCGACTTCGAGACTGTAACATCGCGCCAGCAGAAGCTATCAGCCAGCCCAGTTTGTGGTGCTGTGGTCTCAGCTGTAGTATTCTACTGACTGCCGGTCCGGTCCGGCCCCAGATCAGCCCTGCCCAATCCAGTTGTGTCCAGTTATTTGCGAGTGACCGATCCGGCAGTCCTGCAGCCGCACAAGTGGCCCCACCTCTCCCCCCCTCCCCTCCCTCCCCCTCCCCTCCCCCCTCCCCTCTGAATGAGAACTCAAGAGGGGCAGACCCCCTGGTGGTTTCACTGGGCATGGACAGACGCTGCCATATCATCTCTGCTGAAACCAGCAGACTCCTTGGCCTCCAAACTGGGGAAGCTGATTTAGGCTGCGTGGCCTGTCCCGCCTGAGTAATGTTAGGACAAACACTGGAATGGATTCCGCGTGGCTCACTGGTAGCCCAGGGCAGAGGCCGAACCCAGTCTCTGGCTGTAGAGGGCATAGTGGGGGTAGTAGGGAGCCGTGGACTGGAGAGAGTGCAGGGGGATGGAGGCAGGCCCGGGAGGCAGGTGGACCTTGCTGTAGGGGTGGTAGCGGGCCAGGCTCAGGCTAGGGGGCGCTCTGAGGGAGAAGGTGCTGGGCAGGGAGGCTGGGCTGCTCTGGTGAGGCAGGTGGAGGTGGCAGGAGGCAGCGGAGGAGACCGAGGGGTAGGCTGAGAGCAGCTTGCTGTCCATTCCTCCGGCCAACGATGTGTGGGTGCGCAGGTGAGCCAGGAGCTCCTCCGAGTTGGCAAAGCGCTTGTCGCAAGGCCCCCCGGCCGATACCCAGTTGCAGGCATGGGGCATCGGGTCGTTGAGCATAAAGCCATAGGTGTAGAGAGGGTGGGACAGGGATGGAGACACGCTGGACGACAGAGTACTGGGGTGGAGGGAGTGGAGAGGGTGGGAGGGATAGACCAACGGGTAGCCAGATTTGAGAGAGGAGGAGGGGTCGTGGACGCAGGAAGTACAGTTGCTGCCTCCCAGGTGGGGTGCGTTGGGGTAGCTCAGGCAGTACGGGTCCCTGCATAAACCCTGCATGAAGGAAGGGGGTGAGGCACCGGTGAGCGGACTGGAGCTAGTATGTTTTCCTGGCACCCCTACTCCAAGACCTGACTTGGTATGGTCCAGTCCAGGGACGAACTGGGATGGGTAGCCTGCGTAGGCTCCTACCACCGAGCCATGATAGCCCATCCCGGCTGAGGATAGTGGGAACACCGAGTGCCCTGTCTTGTAGGGGGAGATGGGTGTGATGTGTCCGGGGGCCAAGTTGGACTGGGTGGACTGGGAGTCCCCCTTCCCTGCCTCATGGTTGGTGCTGCTTTCGGAGCTGCCGTTGCTGGAATTGGCGCTAGCTCGGGCATGGCTGGAGTTAGCAAGCTGGGGGCCGTCCAAATTAGACTTGCTCAGGTCAACTTCTTTCTTAAGATGGCCGCTGCTGACACAGCTGCTGCTGCTGTTGCTGTTTGGACTGGCCTGCTCCGGTTTGCTCTCTCCGTTCAGAGTCTGAGGTTGTGAAGCTTGCTGTCCACTGGGAGACTGGCTTTGTCTGTGGGACTGAGAGACAAGCTGGCTGTGCTGAGGAGGAGAAACACTGCTTGTTCTGGAGCTGGGGGAGACGGAATGAGGGGGGAAAGACTGGCTGTTAGCTGAGCTACCGTTAGCACTGCTGTTGTTAGGAACCCTGAAGCCAGCTTTGTCACTGTTGCCATTGGTGCTGCTGACACTATCCCTCCGACTGTCACCGCCCACTTTGGAGTAAGGCTTGAAGCTGGACTTGTCATCCAGGGAGGGGCGGTGTTCACCCAGCTTCAAGCTGGAGTTCGAGCTGGAGGAACGCCCGCTTCCCTCTTTGTCCCCCAGGCCACTGGAGGAGATGGAGCCCAGTTTGGACGAGGAAGGAGGATCCGGTTTACCTATCTGGGAGCAGGTCTGCGCTAACAGGGCCAGAGGGCTCTTCTTAGCGTCCAGCTGGAAACAGAGTCAGACTAGTTTAGTTTCCAAAGTGCCACTAGTTATTGTTGACAGTAACACTCATACACCACACACACAATTTACGTCGAGATACTTTTCCGTGTCTGTTTTCCGATGACATTCGTGCGATTAAACAATATGTTTTCATGACCAGCCAGCAAGAAACGGCTGAAAATGTATTTTCCACGCGACTATGGAAATGGCCAGTCTAACGCTTATTATTTTAAAAGAAAAAATATATACATTTCCAGAGTTTCTACATGACGTAATTATGATCACATTGTCATGTGTAGGTTGTTATGTGTTTGAATCATTCTATTTTGCTATTTAAGACAAACACCAGTGATATTATATATTATTAGCACAACAACTAGTTAAAAAACGAAGCCCGTGATGCCGCGCGTGGTGAGAATAATGTTGCTTATAAATTTACTGTTGAAAACGACAAATACCTCGATGCTCACTGGTGCAGATGTTAGGGGCTGTAGGTACTCCGGGTGTAGTAAGTGGCTTGTGTGCGCGGTCAACATATTGAGCATCCGAATAGGGAGTCGCTTTGACTGGCGAATAGGATCCAGAGGGGTAAGTAAAGACACAAAAGCGCCCGGTCTACACTTCTGGTTATAACTAGCTTCAGTAGGCTTGGTGGTCCGCTCGCGTACTTGGTGCGTAATAGATCCAGAGAGGGAATCTTTCATTGGAGAAGGAAGCGAATGTTTTGGACAAGAACTATACGATAACTCAAGTCCCAAGATCAAAAACTGCGATGTCCTCAACTAATATAGAATAGTAATTTATAATCCGTTGGTCTAGCATAAGTCCATTGATGTATTTCCCAAGCAGCGCACCTGAAAAGTTCCAACTGCCGATAATTCTGCTTGCCCGTCCCGCTATAAAATCTGAAGCGTCTCCTCTTCATTCATGGCTTCAATTCCAGGGCATTTTCAAATATTCTGCTATTGTTCGCCGCAACTGCAGCTATACATTAGGCACAGTATCCTAGCTGTCCAAACTGGTAGTGTTCTGTTATGTTAAACGGGAAAAAACTCCTCATCACACGGCCGAGGGATATCAGATGCGGTTTCTTCGTCTACCGTGGTGCGTATCTGCAGCATACACACCTTCCCTGTACTAGCGTCGAGTGTGCGCTCTCGCAAGAGTCTTCAAAGTAAAGTGAACCGCGGTCCAATAGACGGGGTCCGCATTGGTAATGAGAGGGGCTAGTGCTATGCTTTAGAAGGCGGAGCAACATTGTCTCTTCACACCATAAAACATCATCTTTGCCTGACATACGGTAATCAACTGTTACAGACAGCTCCTTGGTACGATTTTTGGAGGGTTAAGGAAGTGAATTCACACGAAACTGCGTGTCGGAGTTGTTTTTGACTCTTTTGTTTGTAACATTTAAAAAGTGTATCTAAATACTGAAATGAACGACAATGTATTTTGCTGACATGAGTGTTATATGCTTCCAAAAAATAATCATTTGTTTTCCATTTGACATCCCCGTTACATTCGCTGTCATCAAAAATGGGTTCTACAAATAATAGCATAGGTCTTCTTACACATTTTACAATCCAGAAACCTTCCTCTGTTATAAAAAATGGAGGTTTGTAATGAATCTGAATATGGTGTATTGGTACCTAAGCATATTTGAGCACCATAAATCAAATAGCGGCTGAATAATATGTCATGTACCATAGTCCATTTCTTTATCCTTTTTATTCCATCTTCACAACCAGCGAAGAAAAATGTGCTAAAAAAGACGACTCTATATTCATGGTTTTATAAATCTGGAATGTTAATAACTTTATTGCATTACCGCCTGCTGACTGACTCGGCAATGAGCTAATTTTGTTAACCTAATTATACAATGAATTGGTTAAAGTACTTAAAAATTACGCCTGACAAGAGCTATTAGTGGCAGCCAGAAATAGTCGGCAGTCTGAAGGGCTTTGATGCTCACAATCCTCTCTGGTCTCAATTGAGTGCGAAATTTGTCCTAATCCTTCATAACCTATGGGCAAACGGCTGAATAATGAGAGGAAAATGATAAATATTGGTCCTCAATCTTTGGCAACCTTGCCTCTTTTTTTTTTTAAAGGCTGCATTTATTAAATCTGTATTATTCATGCTGCCACTGCTTAAAACAACTGCATGTAATAATAAACACAACAGCTTTTTTTTCTTTCTCTTTCCCCTCAATTTACCAGTTACTAGTTGCTACACCTCTGCCACTAGCATTGAAAAGTCACTGGTCTTTCAATATTCCTTTGGATGTTGTGTAACGACACGCTATCTTTTTTTTTTTGAAGCAACCCTCTGCCCTTGCAGGCGAACGGCTGCAATACCCCCCCAAGGACCATCCATCAGTGTCCCCTTTGTGATAAGAAGGAGAGTGCTGGGGCAACCTCACATCAGGAAACAAGGTCAGAGTTCAAGTCACACTAGTGAGACCGCGGCTCGCTAGGAGCCTGTGTAGTGATGGTACACAGACGGCCAGGCCCCCGGCAGCCAGCAGACCAGGGCGTGGAGGGCGCTGAGCAGAAACGCAGCTTCACGATAGAGTCGGGGTCAAAGCAGGGCTTGAGAAATCAGCCTTGGTGACGTGCACACAGGACAGAGATGCCTTGACAGGGCCTACAGATAAGCTGTCGTCCAGGGTGGGCATGGCAGCGACTCTTTATGGTTATTGGCATTATCTCGCAGACGGTTGGCAAGGTTACGAACGCAGCCCGACAATCATAGGTCATATTTGTTTATGTAAGACCCATTCCTGCTGTCTCATGAAAGCCTTTGTTATGGTGACAACGCTTCACATCTTTGGATCCCCGTCAAATGTGTCCTCGTTCGCCGTCTACTCTACGTCTGGTAGCGTCTTCATGCGAGAGATAGAGTAAACTATCTTTTTTTATGACCAAACCCTTGGGAATGCAGAGAGCTGGTCTGGAATTCCGGAGACCACCAGAAGGGAAAGGTGAGGGGGCGGAGAGGCAAAGGAATTAGACAGCAGGAGGGGACGTCTTAAGAAAAGCAAGAGAGGGGCGAGCGACAGAGAGAGAGAGAGGTTGGGCTGAACAATAGGGGTCCGCTTTTCAACTTTTTGCGAATCTCCTTGAAGTTCCTCGTCACCAGCTGGAGCGTGGTGTTGGTGAGTGATTGCTGTTTCCTGTTGTAGCTGGATACCGGGCAGGTTTCCCCTCTATCAGGGAACAAAAATCAAGGCAACAGCGTTGAAGGAAACAATAGAAACCATTTGGAAAGACACATCTGAAACCCAGGGAGACAGAGAGACGGATGGTCAGATATGTTCCTATGACGATGGTGGAGCTCGGATACGGTGTTTCCATCGCGCTCAGATGTGATGAGCTGCAGTGATAGACAGTCCGAGTCCCTGTAGGATTTCGAAAGCAGTACTGGCACTTTTGACCTTGATCTGATGAAGCTTTTATGGAGATCTCTGGCAAATTCCAATGGCTTTTCTTTTAAAATGGAAACACACACATAAAAACCCCCCCAAAACTTTTCCTTCGTCTCAGTCTGCCAAATAGACATTCCTGCCAAACAAAATGACAATGGAAAGGGCTTTTATAATATGTTTTTGTGTTTACTTATCTCCATCAGCCCACTCACTGTTCGCATAATTGACAGGGTTTACCGAGAAACAAATCACACACTCGTGTGGACTTTAGTCGGCTGTGACAATTATGCCTGTTTACAACGCAAACACAAGCAGACAGCTGATAACCTCCCAGAGACTGGCCACGTAAATAACATACTTTTCTCTCTCTCTCCATTTCTCTTTTCCTGTCTCTCACTCTCTGTTTCGCTCTCTTTCCCTCTCTGTCTCTGTTTCTCTCTCTCTCTTCTCTTTCCCTCTCTCTTTCTCTTTCCCTCTCTCTCTCTCTGTGTCTCTCACTCACGCTTCCTCTCTTCGTTTCCACCTCCCCCCATGCATTTCTTCCTCTCTGTCTTTTCCTCTCAGTCTCTCCCCTTACACACACCATCTGTGGGTTTTGAAACGTGGGGCTATTTACATACTTAAACATCCTTTAATCTCTCACACACTGATGTGTCACTCAGCTACAGTGAACACTGCACTTATCTGCCTGCCGACTGCTTAGTCCCATTTGTTTCATCCTCCAGTGTGTCCACCTGTCATCTCCTTATCTTAACAATCACTTATGCACTCAAAAATGTAAATCCGAGCGCCTATCCACCTCCTTCAAACGCACGCAGAACTCACGGACACCCGAGCGAACGCACGCGCCACCACGCACGCGCGCGCGCACTAACACGCTCTTCCCCGGCAACAAAAGCAGCCATTGTGCCACAGCGGGTAGAAGAGAGGTTATCTAGTCTAGTGGGTGGGGAGATCCAGCGAGATCATGCTGCTAAGGGGCGCCAGACCTCAATCAGATTGTGCTATGCTGTTCTGTGAAATTTCATCTGACATCAAAGATGGTTTTTCCCACCCCCTCTGGGATGTCTGTGTCTATTGGAGGAGCTCCTTTAAGACACCCAAGGCAACCCGGCAACCGGCACGGCTGGAAAATGTCGCCACCTCCCATTTTTTAAGAACAAAATGTACGAATTGCGTTAATGAATCAAACATGCCGTATCATTTTGATAGATGGCAAATTCGAAATCTCGAATGTTCCTTGAGAAGAAGGGAGAAAAAAAAGCATTGAGCGTCGCTCGGTTCAAAAGCAACATCCAGTCTTGAATTTGGAAACGATGCTCAGATCCAAGAGGTTCTCAGAGACAACATGCCTTGTTCCTCCACCCTGATCTCCACCCACCCACCTGCCCACCCCTCTTCCCTCAGCAACCCTGAGCTCATCCATCACCTATCAGCAGATTGACACCCACCCTCAGTCCCTCTGTGGTGTAAAATTACTTTTGCCATCATGGCAGGAGAAAGATCTATAGCGGCTCCCCCCTTTTTTTCGACCAGTTAAGGTGCAGGGAAATTGATGGTGACCGCGGAACCCAGGAGGCACTAAACAAACCTCTCCATCGCTCCCCCATCGGCTGGGCCCTGCCCACAGCGGCCCGGCAATCGTTCATTATCGATTTCCGCGCTACGGCAGCAGCGACTTAAACAGAGATACAAAGGAGGGAGCCACACTTCTCCCATTTGTCTATCTGGAGTGGAGGAGTCATTGATGTGTCTCACACAAGAACAGAGGCCTCTTGGGTCATTAGCTGAGTTTCCTGGTAAACAACCTCCTCGTGGAGAAGCACATGCCGCAGACTCTATGGGGGACGGGGGTGGGGGACAAGGGGACAGACAGTCGTCAGCGGTCGGTTCTTCACCTTGGTGCCTTCAATATTGACCGAGAGTCGACCTGTCCGTGGGACATGTCTATTTAGTGCGAACTCTTGTTGTCGCTCGTTCAGCCTGGGCGTGGCTGTAGGTCTCTGATGCTGGGCTTTCCTCTGTGGCAGGAGGCCGGGGGGGGGGGGGGGGGGGGGAGTGAGAGGCTGGAGTCAGATAGGTAGTTGATGTCTTTCTGTGTGAAACACAATGCCACACGCAAGCTAATGACCCTCATTTCTAATACCACCATTAATCCTCAGCCTGTCTTTAGAATCAAAGAAAAGGCAGTTAGCTGCAACAGGGAAACCAAAAGGGATCTATGTGGGCCATTGATTCGCTTAACTCAATAAGTCACTTTGATAGGGAACTTAGTTGCATCTGTACTGGAAGAAGGATGAGGGGGGGAGAGAGAGAGGGAGAGGGGGGAAAGTGAAAGACAGAGCGAGAGAGTGTAAAAGGGAGTGAGAGGAAGTTTCTTTGCTCTCTGAATGCTGCTCATTTCAGTACCTTTATTTACTTAACCCTCAGACCAACCCTCATTCATAAATGTCAGAAATGACTAATATCCTCAGACCCACAGGGTTCACAGAACCAACAGTTATGCATAATGCTGGCTATGTGTTCTAGGCACATACCAGCATAATCGCTGGCTGGCAACCACCATTCCAAAATCCCAAACACACCATTATAGACAGGGAGATGCATTACAGCTTTCGTCCCACATCTGTCAACGCCTAACACACACCGCACGCCGCCTCTCTCTCAAGACATGCCATCCGCTCTGACGCAGTCTGTCCAAACACTAGACCTGCGGTTAAACTAAGATACGGGAGAAATTGACGAGAGGTGCGAAAAATACGCCTGTCGCTTTCTTTCTCTTTTTTTTGTCTTTTTTTTTTTTTTGCGTTTCCTTATTTGTGTTAGGACAAATCCGGTACAGGACTTGTGAAAAAGGACAGGCTGTTGAATACCCATGAACTATGTTTGGAAATGCTGCCGGTAACTCGAAATTACCTCGTGACATTTCGCAATTTGCCGTGAGTGAGAGGGAACGAGGGGGGAAAAACATATGTTTCTCCCGGCTTTTGTTTTCAGCCGCTGCGGTCGCCCAGGGTAACGTAGGAAGGTTGACGGCTGCCATGTTGGAGCTATCAGTCATGCTGAAGCAGAGAAGGGACCCAGGGGTCGGAGCGCGTGTCGGGTCTTTGACGTTACCCAGGACAGGGAAACTCAATTAAACGATGGCTGTGTAGGTGCATTAGCGCCCATCAACCATGTTACATAAAAGAAATCGGTTTGACAAGGTTTCCCCAGATCTCTGTTCCCTCTTGTTTGACATTTGACACGTACAATAGAGACATGATGGGGTTTTGGCCCTTACGAAGATGACAGAGATCTACTTATGAAGAGGACAATTAAGGCTTGAAATGCATAATGCCCTTTAGATTCCATCCGATAAGAACAATCCACTTTACCATCTAATGAACTTCTATAGGGGGTGTGTGTGTGTGTGCGTGTGCATGTGTGTGTGTGTGTGTGTGTGTGTGTGTAGACCACACCCAGATGTGATGTCATGTCATGTGCAATGCGTCTCGTTGGGAGAGAAGGGATCATGAATTATTCCGTTGATCACCCAACATGGCTTCCCGTTGGTTTGCGATGACATAGTACTCTACTTAGGAAGTTAGATTGAAATGTCTAGGGTCTAATTTATCTTTCCTGGATGAATACATGAATGTGAAACAGCGCCATATTTCACAGAAGCTCCCTCTATCCTCTGGAATATGATTACGGCTGCCCTAGAAAGTCGGGTAGAAACCGTTTTTCACCTGAACAAGCATTACCGTGTCGTGTTGAACATTATTCACCGTCTGCCCAGCGCTTTGACACTTATGAAATATTTTCCCCGCTGACCTCAGATTCTGCTGAACTAGGACAGTGTCTCTCCCTCTCCCCGTGAGAGGAGGGTGATGTCATGATGCTCTAAAGACCTCATAAATAAGCTCCTTGTGAAGTTCTAATGCATTCTTCAACAGTTAATCAGATCTGTGTGTTGATTTTTCAGTTGATCATGTGGCATTCTTATGTGTGAATCCACACCCTTGTTTTCCCAGATGTCTTTCTCTATCTCTCTCTCCCTCTTCTTCCCTCTCTCACTCTCTTTCTCTCTCCCTCTCTCTCTCTCTCTCTTCCATCTCTCTTTGTCTCTCTCCCTCTCCCTCTCTTTCTCCCTCCCTCCCTCTCTCTCCCTCTTGCTCACGCCCTCCCTCTCTCTCTCCCTCTCTCTCCCTCTCTCTCCCTCTCTCTCTCTCTCTCTCTTCCATCTGTCTATTTCTCTCTCTCTCTCTCTCTCTCTCTCTCTCTCTCTCTCTGTCTCTCCCTCTGTCTCTCTCCCTCCTTCTCCCTCCCTCTCTCTCCCTCTGTCTCTCTAACTCTCTCTCTCTGACAGCTCTCATTGTTATGTGATGTCAGCTCTGTTACTTTCCCCTTTGTGTGACAGGCTAAAGGATTGTATTGGCAGAAGAATTGATAAGTCGTGGCAAGTGCACGGAAAGTCTCAGGACATCTGGTAAAAGGTTCGATGTTATTTAGTGGCTGAGAGTGCAAGATTTCTCTGTAGTTTCTGCCAGAAGGTTACTGGACTCTGCCGTTGTAAATAACTCCTGGCATTCAATGGTATAGACTGTGTGTGTGTGTGTGTGTTTGTGTGTGTGTGTGTATGTGTGTGTGTACACAACACAGCGGGATGCAGGGAGGGGGGAGTTGTCACAGGGTTAGAAGTATGTGCAGTTTTCTTTATTGTCGTATTTGATAAATGGCTTGGAGAACAAGGCAGAGCATACATCATATCACCTTTAATGGATACACATTTCTGGGACCATAACTCACTGTCCTTAAACAGAAAAAAGTGAAATATGGCATTGTATATTTCTTCCCCCGGACACATTTATGAGTCCTCCCTGCAGTATAAATGCAGTGATTGCTATTTCAAAGTACCATGTCAGACTATGAGTTGAGCACTGCCAGCTGCCTCAACAGAGAGAGAGTGAGAGAGAGAGAGAGAGAGAGAGAGAGAGAGAGAAAGAGGGAGAGAGAGAGAGAAAGAAAGAGAAAGAGAGAGAAAGAGGGAGAGAGAGAGAGAAAGAAAGAGAGGGAGAGAGAAGAAGAGAGAGAAGGGGATGGTGACAGTGAGAAGGGGAGGCGATGCGAGGGTGGTGTGGGGGAGAAAGGGAGGGAGGGAAGGAGGGAGGAAAAGAAGGGCGGTGAAGACAGAGAGAAATTATAGGCCTGACAAAGTTGAGTGTCTATTCAAAAAACTCTCTCCGGCGGCAGTAAATTTATAGTGTTGTGCTTGCCCCTATCAAAAGCTAAACCATGGCTTGGCGATGGCGGTTCATTCCAGACTACCAGCTGGGGAGAATTCCTGGCTGACAGGCAGTCAAAGTTCTCCTGGAGGCTTCAGTGAGAGAGGGCTGACCACTCGGCAAGGACGCGTAGGAATGAATGGCTGAGCCTTAAGCACTTTGTTCAGCTGAAGCGTGTAAGCAGGGCCAAGGAGAATTACGGTCGTGTAAATCCTTGAGTCTTTTTTAAAGGATCAAAGATGACAGATATCTATTGCAGCTCCCTGCAGATGGGCACGCAGGCAGGCGAGGCCATGTGCGGAGATGATGGACAGCGTCTCCTCGCCTCCTCGCCTCCCGTCTCCCTCGTTTGTTTCGGGATCAGTTCTGATGTGTTGTGTGTTCGGCTCTTTTGTGACTAGTGCTTTGAGTCTATTCTGGTCTTGAAGCCTTTCAATTCTACAGTGCATACTTAGTTACAATGAGAGAGGAAAGGATCCTCGCGACACCATCGACAACCTCCACGAGCAGACCCACACACACATCGAGAAAGAACAAGCAGACCTACAGATACAATTTTTTTAAACAACCTTCTTCAGAGACTCTATCAATCCAGACAACATCTGTCTTCGCTTTATCAGGGCCAGGGATGCATCCGAGGGCAGGTTTTGGGGGAGGATGCAGCCTTTAGACCTAAACAGCATAGAAAAGGACTGGATTTCATCAAATGAAGTTTTGAAATTAGGCTGCCACCCAGAGCACACAGAGGAATATTATTTTGACACGTCGTCACCCTGAGGGGGGGAAGCGAGCCTTTTTGATGTGTGATCCGCCAGGCCTTGCGTTGGCTGGCAGATTTTATCAGCAAACAAGACAGGCGAGCGAAGCGCAGACTAAATAAAAGGGTGATAAAAATGTCAAGGATTATCTTCCGTTTGCGGGGCCCTGTGATGTCGTATCAAAACGGATTTGGTGGAAATGATTTTGGCAGGCAGGAGACATGATAGACGGCGAGGCAGGGAGGAGGAAGGAGGAGGGGTAGGAGGAGTAGGAGAATGAGGAGGGGGAGGGGATCCCTCTCCCGACGCATTACTAACCCATGCTGAGAATAGTGACGTTAGGCTTATGATCTTGGTTGTGCTTTATTTCAAATGTTCAAATTTGGACTGAATACACACGTTGTCGTCATGCTCTTTACGTTAATTATAGCCAAAATAAAATAAAAACGTCGCCATACCTATAACCCTTATCTCTGAAAGAAAAAATAAAAATTTTTCATCACAAAAAAATAAAAAAAAAAATAATTAAAAAATAAAGAATAAAAAAAAAAAAAAAAACAAAAAAAACTGTTCAAAACTCCTTATTTACCCATTGCTTACGTGGCCCCTTTTCAAACCCAAAACGTCACCCCTCATCCGCTACTAAACCCCTACGTTATTTTCCATCAAAACGCTCACACTAATCCCCTCCCTTACGTTCTTTTCAACCATTAAAGAAACGTCAATAGGCGGTGTGTGTCCACTTGTGGTGTGTTGTGTGTTCTGCATGGGAGAGTGAGCGCTGACAGAGAAAAAGGAGAGAGAGAGAGAGGATGTTGTCTTCCATTACTTAATTATTTCCTCACCCTTTCATCTTGTTTTCACACTTTCCGAGCATCTCTGTTTCAGGTGGTGAAGGCAGCTAGAGGGATGAACTATTAGGAAGTGACAGATGTTGGCACCTCCAACCATTGTCAGGGTTCAGCCCTCCTGTTCCACAGGTAAAGCAGGATGAGTGGCGTTTGATAATCGTAGTAATCCTATATTCTGGCACCTCCAACTCCGGGTCAAGATTCTGCAGGACGTCTTCAAGCCTTCTAAGAAGAAGGTCATTTTATGAAGGTCGCCGTATCACTAATAGATGTCATTTCCTGCTGCTCTTCCAACGTTGCTTACTCAGATGGCCATATGTTCCGACCTCGTTGTTGTTGATGTTGATCAATGGTCCAGGTGTTGATTTGGCCGGCTCAGTTTGTCTCAGGACCACCCCTCTGTGACAGAGTGACAAAACAGAGGTGTTGCTGGTGTCACCTTCCAGCTGTGACTCCCCACGCCGGTCCTTACCGGAAACATCCGGACGTTTCCGGGGCTCCTCCCAGCTGGCTGTAGGTCCTCAGCAAACAACATCCTGTTGGTCAAGTTAGTCTTTGACCCTCTGTGTCTTGGCCTTGCTGTTCGTAATGGCTAACTGCTGGTTTACGATGATTGTGTCATCGGAACGGTCCCATCCACAGCCTGGATGAGTCCCCTGACTCCTACGTCTCCACCAGGGGGGAAATGAATCATCCTTTTATTGTTTATTGTTTATTGTTGTTTGGACTCCAGAAGCTCCCCATTACTTTCCTCTAGAACTACTTCTACCTACCTGTTTATGTCAGCCTCTTGTTTATCTTTTAATGTTACTTTTCTCTCTCTCCCTCTCTCTCTCTCTCTCTCTCTCTCTCTCTCTCTCTCTCTCTCCCCCCCTCCTGAACTGTCTATCATGCTGTCACACAAGCTGACAGGGAAGATTAGAGTATTTGACTGTGCATGTGTGTGTGAGTGTGTGTGTGTGTGACTGTGAGTGTGTGACTGTGTGTGCGTGTGTGTGTTTGTGTGAGTGTGTGTGACTGTGTGTGTGTGAGACTGTGTGTGACTGTGAGTGTGTGTGTGTGTGACTGTGTGTGACTGTGAGTGTGTGTGTGTGTGTGTGTGTGTGTGTGTGTGTGTGTGTGTGTGTGTGTGTGTGTGTGTGTGTGAAAGACAGAGAGAGGCACCTCGGGTCAGATTCCTGAGGTTTCACCCGTAATACCCAGCTTTTCTGATTAGGCCCCGGGGCCGGTGGGAAGATTCAGTGTCCGTGGCAACAGAGCCAACGTGTCAGTCTGGGTGTCGGTGTGTCACTCTAGACTTGTCAACGATGCCACTTAGCTCCGACTGGCTGTGGATTAGTCCTGTCACCACCTGGGAGCGAATGTGCCGAGGCTTCTGTCTTGTCAGCTGCTGGGGTTTGATCCCAGCTACACAGTAGCATGTAAAGTAAACACAAGCATGTTTGTGGATTTGGAAGGGGTTGCTGGGTGAGAAACGGAGAAAACATCCTCCACTTTCTCTCTTTTGGGTTTTGTTCTCGTCTGTGCCCTCTCCCCCTTCTCTCTCTCTCTTCTCTCTCTCTCTCTCTATTTCTGTCTCTCTCTCTCTGTCTCTCTCTCCCCCTTCTCTCCCTCTGTCTCTCTCCCCTTCTCTCTCTCTCTCTCTCTTTCTCCCCCCATTCTCTCTGTCTATCTCTGTCTGTCTGTCTCTCTCACCCCCTTCTCTTTTTCTCTCTATGCCTCTCTCTCTCTCTCTGTCTCTCTCCCCCTTCTCTCTCTCTGTCTCTCTCTCTCCCCCTTCTTGCTCTCTGTCTCTCTCCCCCTTTTCTCTCTCTCGGTCTCTCTCTACCCCTTCTCTCTCTCTGTCTCTCTCTTCATCTACCCACTCCCCTTATCTCTCTCCCTCTCTCTTCTCTCTTACTCTCTCTCCTTCTAAGTCTCTCTCTTTCCTTCTCTCTCTCTTTCTCTCCACTCTCCTTCTCTCTCCCTCTGCTTGTCAGTCTCTTGCTCTGCCTCAGTCTCCCCCCGAGGGCAGGCTTGTGACGGGACGCCAGCCCCTGACAAAAGACCCGGGTGGGAGGGGTGGGGGGGTGTTCGGAGAGGAGAGGAGCTGGAAGAGATGGAAATCAGGTGGAGAGGAGAACCTTCCAGTACCTTGAAAGGCAGCATTGTGAAACCCAGGGAAGTACCTCTGGGGGAGAAGGCCCTTTGAAGTGGAGGGACAAGAGAGAGAGGAAACGGGCGTGTGAAGTCGCACCTTCCCTCTCAAAAGGATCAGCCCCGATTCCCCGGAGAGCGAGATTCCAAAACACTTGCGGCCGCAGCGACGACCTCCCGTCCACTGCGGTCTGGTGCGTCTGACGTGTTCAAGTGCAAGGTTTCACTTTCGACTCGAAACTTTTTTTTTCTTTTTTCTTAAAAAATTTTTTTTTTACAAGAGGATTTTCTGCCTGTCAGTGCAGACAGCAACTGTTTTACTTACAGGTTCTTTGTCTCGAGGAGGAATCTCTTTCACTTCAAGGAACATCAAACAGCACGAGAAGAACAAGAAGATACACGGAGAAATCACAGAAGACCCTAAGATGTTTTTTGACGAACAGCACCCAGAGACGAGAAGCCAGCCAGAAAACAACTGAGGAGCCAACGATCCAAAATGGACGACAGCAGAAAGAGGAAACCACTTGAATATCCCCCTACGTGGCTAGCAGTCTTTTTGTCTCTTTTTTCTTTTAATTACCACTCCCCCCTGCGGGTTCTCTCCCTCCCTAACCTTTTCCTTCTTCCTCCCTCACCGCCCCCTCCTTCCCTCCCTCTGTCTTCTCCTCCCCCCCCCCCCCCCCGCCCCTGCCCTGCTCCAGTGCTCCCCACCATCCAGGCTGCATTTTGATAAACAAAGCTCTCCGAGCACAATGCGGGTGAAAGGGAGTGTCCTGCTGGTAGGATCTGAGAGCCGTGTTTACAGAGGGCCGTGTCAGTCGTTGGCGTTGGGGATGTTCCAGAGTGTGTGGGAACAGTAGGGGGAAACCTGGCTTTGATGTGCCCCTTCTGTCTCTGTCTCTCTCTCCCTATCTGTCTTTTTCTCTCTGTCTCTCTCTCTCTCTCTCTCTCGCTCTCTCGCTCTCTCTGACTCTCTCCCTGTCTCTTTCTCTCTCTCTCTGTTCTCCTCCCTTGCTTCTCCCTTCTTTTCTTGTCTCTTTGATGGAGTTCTGTGAAGTGCTCTTCCACAACAGGAGGCCCAGTTGTCGACCCCCACGCAGCATAGGAGGAGGGGAACACACACATGCGATCCTCTCCTGACTGACACACGCACACGCGAGCGCACTCCTGTATTCTAGGTTGGATACAGTAGGTGGGGTGTACAGTTTCAACGCCACACCCAGACATTGTCATCCTCCCCCAGGTTTGACATACAGTGACAAAGGCCAGCTCTAGTTTCACCAACCATTAAGTAAAGTGCCATGTCACCTGTCTTCATATATACCTGTCTCATGTGACAGGTGACAAGGACAAGAGACCCAGAGACAAGCAGCTGGTTCCTCCAAGCATGTGTCATTACAGTCTTCTCCCACAGCCTATTATATGCCTTTGGAACACGTCGTCATCAATTAATCATTGTCATTGGAATGGACAGGATCGCAAATGATGCTCTTAAGTCGCGATACGCCGCGGCCTGATTAAGGCGTCTACGCGACGGAAAGGGGGGGGGGTGAGGTCGGAAACGAGAGATCGTACACGCGCGTGCGATTGAGACAGAGGCCGAGGCGATGGAAAAATGAGAGCGATGGAAAATGAGCGAAAGAGGGAAAGGAAGTGAGAAGGAAGGAGAATGAAGAGCCAGTAAGGGGGGGAGGGGGGTACAGGGGGGGCTGCACTCCCTGACAAGAGGTCAAATTGATCCTGTCAACAACATCGCCGTTTTAATTTGACGTATTAATGCTCGCTGCCAGTGGTGGTAAATCAGACCAATCAGACACCATCTCAGGTCCCTAGCACACGTACTCTGACATGGAGGAGTCCATAACAGCATTTCCCTCTCATAAAACATATTACTAGGCTTCAAGTGGAGGACTGCTGAGTGTGTTAATAAAAGACGCCTTTTTTCCCTTCCTCTCGTAAATCTGTGAGTGTGAGGGACGCGCTGTTGGGGCGGTAGAATTCCCTGGCAACCCCTCCGCAGCGACCGGGACCACAATGTGCGGACACGTTAGCAGACGAGCTAGATAAAAAGTTGGAAATTGACTGTGTGAAACTTGTGATTTACCGCTCAGACTCGCTCTGGGTGCTCGTAGCTCGGAGATACGGCCCTTCTACGATGTATTAGTCTGGTTTTCAGGAAGGTGCTTTGTCAGCGAGGGTTTGTTTTGAGCGGGGATTCCTTTTCCTGGATGGGATTTCTCGGTGATAATTATCCTGTGGCGTAAGATGCCAAAGTTCTCCTAAAAGTTCTACTGAAAGTTCTGGGTTATGAGTTTCACAGGTCTGTTGCAAACAATAGGAATCATGCTAAGCCACTAACAGCACCATTTCAGCACCGGTATCTCTGTACTGTTTCAAAGAAAATGTCTGTTTTCACTGCAGTCTACTCTAGTCCTACCTTTTACCAAAGCCTTCCTTGGGGAAAGCAGGATAGCTGCAGTGCTATAGTGTGTGTTATAAGGCATTCTGCACTGTGCTCTGCTGTGTTTAAACACTAACCCTTTCCATCTCTTCCATCTGCAGTTGGATCGCCTGTCTGACCTTTTCTCTGCTAGACTTGGTCTCGTCGTGGATCATGGGGGCGTAGGCTGGATGTAACGAGAAGAGGGAAAAAGTGATTCAGGAACTGGGATGTACGTTTGAAAAAGCAACGTTGGAATTTGACGTGAAGGCAAATATGGCAAGGTGTATGATTATTGTTGGATGGTGTTTGTTGGTCTGTGAGGTTGGCACGCCGTGACTTCTTCACCTTGTTGTTTTGTGGCGACCATCTTGGACAGAGACCTGTGTCCAGTGGAGGCAGACCATGGAAGAGTCATGCTTTGAGACATGGAGCTGGACTCCATGGTCGAGCAAGCAGCTGTTCCATCTGGAGAGAGAGTTAGAGAGAGAGAGGGGAAGGGAGAGAGATAGAGATGGAGGGAGAGAGAGAGATGGAGGGATAAACAGAGAGAAAGAGAGAGGGAGGGATAAAGGAAGGGAGGGAGAGAGAGGAAGGGAGGGAGGGAGGGAAAGAGAGGGAGAGAGAAAGGGGGGAGAGAGAAAGGCAGAGAAGCAAGTGATGACTGCAGATATGAAGAGAGGAAACACAGGACGAGGTCATGGTTTGTGTTCGGAAACCAAAGTCTGGAACGAATAAAAGAGATTTCTGAGTTGACTCATAAGTGAACCCGACTGCCTGCCTTTTCAGTGCTCTATACATAGACCCTAGTGCACGCACACACACAGACCACCGCATCCAGCTTGGCTTCACGCTCTTCTCGTCGTTACCGTCGGAGGTTCTCTGTTCTGAATGACGCTCTTCCCTTTCTAACCGAGCATTTACATAGCCATCAAAGTCGCTGGGGCGATTGTGAGATCTAACTCGTCTGAAAACAAGTCCGTTTTCCCTCTCCTGTGTCCTATCCTGAACGAGTCCCAGGACAGAAACAGAGGGAAAACAAGAGAGCGACTGAAAAGAAGAAAGAGTGAGCGAGGGAGAGATAGTCGGGTAAAACCGTCAGACAGGCAGAGCACCAAGGCAGCCCTTGAAGTCTTGTGTGATAGGACGAGCCACACAGCTTGCTCTCTCAAAGCAGAACACCTGACAGAGAGAGAGAGTGAGAGCGATGATTTACTTCAGATTAAAGAACAACACAGGCATTGTTCTCTCATCTCTATCCCTCCTTTCTCTCATCCTGTTCACCCCCCC
>BROE01000015.1:6939910-6950960 GCA_036571765.1 Plecoglossus altivelis
TGTTGAGAGAGATCCCCCCCCCCCCACGCCCCGCCCCCGCCCCCCCCCTCCCCCCCTCGAGCGAATCATTGATGCAGTTCAGCACCCTGAAACGCTGTGCCGTTGTGATTTTCTCCTTCTTTTCCCCCGTCATTGTTTTGGCGCTGTGTCCTCTCCACCCCAGGCGTTCCCGGGGCTCAACCAGCTCCTCTTTTCCCGCTTTCTTTCCGCGCAGATTAAGTGTGACTGATTGGCAAAGGGAGCACATGACAGAAGTTCAGATGGCAGACAAGAATAAGATCAGACATGTGATGCGATATTAAGAGGTCACAAGAGGGCCGGTGCGCACACACACACACACACACACTCTTCTTCACACAATAACACATATGCTTCACACATTCACACACACACACACACACTCTTCTTCACACAAACACACATATTCTTCACACATTCATACACACATTCTTCTTCACACAAACACACACGCGTCTTCTCTCACACACACACAAAAATGCACAAACACGCTCTTCTTCACACGCATACAGACACACAAACAAATTCCCACAAATGCACGTGTTTTTTTTCACACACACAGACACATTCTTCTGGAGACACACACATATTAGTCTAAAAACACACACACCCAAATTATCCCCTAAAACACATAAACAGACAAACACTCATACCAGCACACCCTCATCGCACCCATGTGATCCACAGGCAGGTTATTAAGGAACACACCCTCACAACAAAGATACTATCTCACGTTTGTCACAGCAAACCTGTCTCGGTCCATGTCACCCATCACAGAGTGAAGGTTTCAATTGGAAGTGAAAGTTTGACATGTATGATAACGGCTGTAATTTGATTATTCTTGGGTGACACTCTTTCTCTTACACAAGCACAGGAAGAGAGAGAACCATCTGCTTCTGCCGAACACATTAACTCCTGTGAACTCTGAAAGCAGAATCAAGAGAGAGAGAGAGAGGGGGGGGGGAATGTTCTTTGGTTTTCTCCCTGACTTGGTTTCCTTTCAGTCAACTCTGAGGTCATGTTTAGCACTTCATAAGAGACACTTTGGAACAATCTGCTCATGAGTTATGACAGCAAAACAAGGCTTGCAAACACATGTTGAGAAGATGATGCGGTAAGGATTTCCAAACATATTTAAAACGATACACAGTCTATTGATTCATGAGTATCTAAACCAGATTGTGTGTTTGTTTGCGGTTTTATTTTTTGCGACCTTATGCGGTGTCTCGTGACGAGATGACAATGCAAAACTAGACACCAGGAGGTTGGAGAGTAGTAATGCAGAGAGCCTAGGAGACAACATCCTCACCGACCGAGTCCGGCAGGAAACTCAATAAATATTCTTCAAAAGGGACCGACCCTGACATTGAAAAATGGCAAAATTATAAAACCGAACAGGGTAAAGAAAGAGAGAAGCTATTGTGTTTGGCAAGCGAAGTGAAGAGAGAGCGAGAGAGAGAGAGCGAAAGCCCAGGGCTGCAACGTCAAATGAACCGTCACAAGCAGAGTTAAGAGTTGTGGTGATTAAATGTAGGCCTGGGACGTTCTGCCTGCCAGGTACCTACACAGAGCCACTCACGCTGAAGAGAGATGTCACACTGGCTAGCATTCCTACGTGTGTAATATTGGTGTGCTGGAGGTGAGGTGGGGAGGAGGGGGGGAGGACAGAGGGAGAGTGTCAAGTCTGAGGTGGTTCGGATTCAACCGATTGCGGCCTTGAATGCTTTTCGGGTAGGGACGCAGAGATACAGCTTCTGCTGAGAGGGAAGGTGAGTTGAAGAGGAGAGGAGGTGAAGAGTGAAGGAGTGCAGAGGAGAGAAAGGGGGTAGAACAGGAGGGAGAAGAGAGAGGGGGAGAGAAGGGAGGAGAGGATAGAATAGGGGAGGGGGAGAGGAGAGAGAGGGAGGAGAGGAGAGAAGGGAGGGAGAAGAGAAGAGAGAGGGGGAAGAGGAGGGAAGGGAAGGAGACGAGAGGAGACGAGAGGAGAGGAGAGAAGGGAGGGAGGGAGAAGAGAAGTGAGAGGGGGGAGAGGGGAGAAGGGAGGGAGACGTGAAGAGAGAGGGGGGAAAGGGGAGGAGGGAGAGGGGGAGAAGAAGATGGATGGATATGCTAGTGTGAGAAGCCTGGGGTATCCAACCCAGAAAAATGAGGGTAATTCCTCAAACGTGCTCAGAAATGTGTCACGGAGAGGAAGGGGGCCGGCTTGTTTATTTAATCAAATGCTTCAAACTCCCTCCCTTGTTCTTTCTCTCTTACATGTAATTTTCCATCACAGGTAAATTACATGTAGACAGGTTTAATTTCACGTGTACTGCAATTTCACGTGTACACCCATCCGAATAGGGTTTAACACTACTCATTTTGACCTGGTTTCATTTATCTTGGAACCTCTTACCTGCTACGTAAGAGGTCTAAGGAATACCAACCATCCCACAAGACCAGTGGAGCATCTCTCTCTCTTTCTCTCTCTCTCTCTCTCTCTCTCTTTCTCTCTCTCTCTCTCTCTCTCTTTCTCTCTCTCTCTCTCTCTCTCTTTAGCTCTCTCTGTATCTCATTGTCTCTTTCTCTGTCTCTGTCTCTTTCCTTTCACTCCCTTTCCCTCCCTCTCCTCTCCCTCTGTCTTCACTCCCCCTTTCTCTTTCTTAATCTTTTTTCACCAGCCTGTCCAGGGGGATACTCTGTCAGAGTCACTTCTCCAAACGTTAACTGACATAGTGTTGCTCCGAGCACTGTGGCTAATGTTACAATACCAGTTAGTGCGGAGAGAGGGAGAGGGAGAGAGAGAGAGAAAGGGGGGGTTGGGGGGGGGAATGAAAATAATGAAAGCTCACCATTTGGCATTTTGACATTAAAGATGACATCTTACTTATTTTCTTTCCCTCTCCATCTCTACGCCGCTGCCCTCAGTCCTTGACATTTAAAGCCTGTGGGCTGCTGTTCCAGGGCTGCGTTAGTTCCACCAGCAGCCTGCAGAGCCATTGGCAGATGCCTCCACTAACATAATGGAAGTGTGTGGGTGTGTGGTGTGTGTTGTGTGTGTGCTGTGTGTGTTCAATGTGTGTTGTGTGATGTGTGTGTGTGTGTGTGGTGTTGTAACTGTTGTGAGAAAGTGTCGGTGGAGGGGTGCATTTTGGAGGGAGAAAGATAGGAAAGGAGAGAGAGGGAGAAAAAAAAACTTAAAAGGGAAAGAAAGAGAATGAGAGAGAGAATGGGAGAGAGACGGGGCGAGGGAGGACAAGAGAAAAGAGGAGTGCTGATTGGAGGGAAGGCAGGGCTTGGGGGGTGTATGCAAAAATAATCTGCCACAACATCAGTTTAAGTTCAGAGCTCTGACATGATAGTGTGTGTTTGACAAATCTTTGAAGAAGATAGAGAGACTGCGGAAAAGGAGGGGGGGGAAATATCAAGAGAACCGAGAACCCTATTGTGCTTTGAAAGCCTCTTTCAATGTTCGCGCCGCTCCGTTTCTGTCTTCATTCGACAAGACTGGTCTGTCCCTTAAATCTATTTCATCCTCCATTCAGACTTCTGAGACCCGATATTCTGTCCGTCGGACCTCGAATTGTATGGTTCACGATCCGATTTAACCTTTGGAGGAAGTAGAAGCAGTACGCTCCCTAAAAGTCCTCTGGTAGATATCGGAGAAAAGGAACCAAAGGAGCGCGTAGCTTCCAGAAGAACAACTACCGCGCGCTTCCGCTAAACAGACCTCGCTATGCTACGAAGAACATTAAGATCTTAAGCCCTGACATCCATCCGGTGCTGAGTAGAGAATGAGCGCTTTCCGTTGGTCATGGAGCAGAAGGAGTCCGAACTAGAATTGATATTTTGAAGGACCCATCCTGGGGTGGAGAGAGACGGTGGAGAGAGAATGGGGAGAGAGACGGGGGAGAGAGCAAGAGAAAGAGGGGGTGCTGATTCGGAGAGGGAGGGGGGTTGGGGGGGGGTGTATGCAAAAATAATCTGCCACAACATCAGTTTAAGTTCAGAGCTCTGACATGATAGTGTGTGTTTGACAAATCTTTGAAGAAGATAGAGAGACTGCGGAAAAGGAGGGGGGGGAAATATCAAGAGAACCGAGAACCCTATTGTGCTTTGAAAGCCTCTTTCAATGTTCGCGCCGCTCATCAAAGCGCCTCAAATCTATTTCATCCTCCATCACTTCTCCGATTTCTGCCTCGCAATTTTCACACGATAACCTTTGAAGAGGAGCTCCGCGGAGAGGAACACCAGAAGGAACAACTCCGGCGCTCTGCCTCGCCGTTCAAGACATTAAGATCTTAGCCGTTTTAGACACGCCCGTTGCCTAATTAATTCAAACATCCTCTTATCTGCAGCACAATGTGCAAGGAGAGAGGATAGGATGTACAACGACTGCCCTTGTTCAGGGTGCTGCTTGTCATGCATCCGCATTAATGTGTGTGTGTGTCTGTGTGAAAGAGAGAGTGTGTGTGTGTGTGTGTCTGTGTGAAAGATAGAGAGTGTGTGTGTGTCTGTGTGAAAGAGAGTGTGTGTGTGTGTGTGTGTGTCTGTGTGAAAGAGAGAGAGCGTGTGTGTGCGTGTGTGTCTGCGTGAAAGAGAGAGAGCGTGTCTGTGTGTGTGCGTGTGTGTCTGTGTGAAAGAGAGAGAGAGAGTGTGTGTGCGTGTGAGAGCGTACCCATGCCTACGTGCATCAGTCTCTTTCCCGTTGGCGTCTGTGAAGGCATGTGTTAATGCTTGATTTGAAGCAGACTTTCGCTCATTGCCACAGTCTAAACAGTGTCCTCACATGAAGTCTTGCCCCGGGCTGAAGGGGCGATCTGGAGACGATGCCCTGTCAGTCAACTCGACTGAGAGTTCACATGTCAAGGCCTCCCTCTCTCTCTCTTTCTCTCTGTCTCTCTCCATATCTCTCTTCCTCTCTTTCCCTCTCTCTCTCTTCGCTCTCCCTCACTATCTCTTGCTCTCCCTCTATCCCTTTCTCACTCGCCTTCTCTCTCCCTCTCTCTCTTGCTTTCTCTCTCTCCCCCTCACTCTCCTCTCTCTCTTGCTCTCTCCCTTTATCTCTCTCCCCCTCTCTTTCTCCCCCCCCCCTCTCTCTTTGTCTCTCCCTCTCTCTCTCCCTCCTCAGTGAAGGAGCGAAGAGAAGGACAACAGGGTAGGAGGAATGAGCTGGAGGGTTCACTTCAATCAAAGCTGCCCTGACAGAGAAGGGGAACATGCTATTAGTCACCTGACAACACAAGCTAGTGACGTCAACTTCTACAACTATATAGAAGTTACCAAACGGTAACTATGAAAAAACTACCAAATCCGAAGCTAACAGAAGCTAAGCTAACAGAGGCTAAGCTAACAGAACCTAAGCTAACAGAGGCTAAGCTAACAGAAGCTAAGATAGATGAAGTCAGCAGTAGCCTGCAAACCCTCCCAGGGCAGCTCCCTCAGATGGGGCGGGGCCAGAGACAGCAGGGCTCCACAGGGAGGATGGTAGGTGGTCCTGTGCGCTGTGTTGTTGTTGTCCTGGTGCTAATGAAACAGCAGACTGACCTTTGTGAACACTAAAGCCTAAGGCCCCAGGGTGTAGGGAGGAGTGCCTACACTAAGCACCAGGCTTTGGTCTCTCCCTCTCTCTCTCTCTCTCTCTCTCTCTCTCTCTCCCCCTCTCTTTCTCTCTCCCTCCCTAAGTCTTTCTCTCTCTCTCTCTCTCTCTCTCTCTCTCTGATCTCTGAACTGGCCACTTGTGAGTCAAGGGGCGGGGACAATCAAACACTATGTCTTCTTGACACAACAGCCCTTTGCTGTCAGATGGGGTGAAGAGTTCAACAATGGGCAGGTTAGATGGCAGTTGGGCGGGCGGGGGGTCAGACAAGTAGACAGACAGACAGGCAGGCAGGCAGACAGGCAGACAGGCAGACAGGCAGGCAGGCAGGCAGACAGGCAGACAGGCAGATCCATTTAGTGCTCTGGAGAAGAAGGCATGAAGACTCACCAAGTCTATCTTTGTTCAAGTCCTTCATCCTTATAGCCCCATACTGTATTTCATCCTCCATTTCATTTTGAAATATTTTTTAAAACAGGTCAGCAGGCCTTTTAAGTAGAATGACGATGATCAACCCAGACTAAACTGGGTCAAACTCCACTGAACTGGTCAATGCAGTAGACCTAGACCAGACCAGATCAAACTGGACTGGACCAGCCCAAACCAAACCCTGGGCCAAGCAGACTGAGGTTGTGGAGCGGTGATCTGCAAAACAGCAGTTCGTAAGGGTGTTCTAACAGCTTCACACATTAGGCCCGTCAGGGCCTGAAGGAGGAACGAGAGACGGCAGCATCTTGGCGGAAGATGTGATAAATGTGGTTTGGAGCGAAGCGAGGAGCGGAGTGGGTAGAACCGTCCGTGTTAGATGTGAGGCGCTGGAGGCTCGTGCCTATCTGGATGAGGCCTACCTGGATGAGGCCTACGTGGATGAGGTCTCCTGTTGGTCCCCTGGTTCACATGACAGTGTTGTGTTCAGTACTATAAACTTCACAATAGGTCCGACCAAACAAGGCATTCCTTTCTACGTGGGTAATGCTACAAGGTAGTGATTATTCTTTTTATGCGTGACGTAGACATGCTGGGACTATGTGCGTATTTGCATATGCCCTGGAGTATCTACAGAATCTGTGTTGAATTCCTGTAGAGTTCAAAAGGTGAGAATGTCTCTGTATCTGTGTGTGTACGTGGGTGAGAGAGAGGGAGAGAGAGGGGGAGAGAGAGTGGGAGAGAAGGGGGATAAACAGAACATAAATTACTTGAGAGCTGCACCTGTGTGTGTGTGTTTGCGTGTGTGTGTTTGGGTGTGTGTGTGTGTGTGTGTTTGGGTGTGTGTGTGTGTGTGTGTTTGGGTGTGTGTGTGTGTGTGTTTGGGTGTGTGTGTGTTCTGGTCTGAATGTCAGCTGGAGGTGTTGACAGTGCCTTTTTTCCAGAGAGATTTTCATTACTTTACGGCGTGGGTTAGGTAGCTTACGCGCACATACCCTCACACCTACACACACAAACTGAAAATGAGAGCCAGGTGTGTGTGAGTTTGGACTGGGCTTGTTATATTGCCCCCAGCAGAGCCTTTGGGGAGTTGGTGAGGTGAGGACCTCGGTCAGGATTCAAAGGAACACACACACACGCTCAGGCGCACACGCGTCTACACACGGAAACACACACACACACAAACAGAACAACCAGGGGGCAGAGCTGTGAGGGGTTGTCCAGGGTTCCTGTTTGTTGGTCTAGACCCAGGCGTGAAGCCCTGCCAGGGGCCTGCAGGGAGGTCAGTCACAGGGCAAAGGTTAGAGAGGAGGCCAGGGCTCAGGAATCACAGAAAGGTGAAGAGGGAGTTATCAGGTGATGAGAAAAAGAACGTTTGACTCCAAAGGTGTTCGTGTGTGAGTGTGTGCATGCGGGTGTGTGTGGAGGAGGGGGTGTTTGATGTGGGAGTGTGTGTGCGTGTTTGGGTGTGTGCGTGTTTGGGTGTGTGTGTGTGTGTGTGTGTTTGGGTGTGTGCGTGTTTGGGTGTGTGCGTGTTTGGGTGTGTGTGTGTGTGCGTTTGGGTGTGTGTGTGCGTTTGGGTGTGTGTGAGTTTGCTTCTGTACAGCCCCCGTCACCAGAGCCTCTCAGAATGAGTTGAGTCAATACATAAAGATTCAACAAGGCTCTCACATCACACCCCAATAAAAACCTCTATGACAGATTAAAGAGAGTTATGGCTTTTCCAGGCATTTGCCCATAAATATAGCAACACGCTCACCGGCGGTGTGCGTTTATCTTTAGATGATGGAACGTCTTTGCTGACGTTTATGGCTCTTAGGGGTCTGCAGTGAAAAGGTTTCCTATTGGCTGTGTGGGGACGCACTGAATCTGGAAGATAATAGGGTCATCTCAGTGTCTAGGTGTGGACTGACGGTAGTGGCAAGGCGGTGGGACGTACTCCCTGGGAGCCTTTATTGATGAAAGTACTTTCTAAGCATCCCAACATTTGAACGTGATACAGATTCATATGTAGTTTTGGAGACAAGGAGACGTTAAAGTATGTAGCTGTTTTAGGGCTTTCCAGACCAGTGGATGAGTGAAGTGGACGTGGTCATGACACGAAAGACAGACAGACAGACAGACAGACAAACAGGCAGATAGGCAAACAGGCAGACAGGCAGACAGGCAGACGAACACAGATTGACGGAAAGACTGACAGACGCACAGACAGTCACGCAGACTGACAGATTGACAGACACACTGACAGACTGACACACACACAGACAGACAGATGGACACAGGCAGACACACACGCAGACACACACACACAGACACACAGAAGGCGAGGAGATGCAGCGTGGTGACTCAGAGAGAGAGAACTAGGCGAGCAGCCGTCACATTTGACGTAGGCGTTTTTCCTGACAGCTGTAATTCTCCAGCCTACAGAATTTCATCAACAGCAGTTGTGTTAAAGCCGGGCCGCGGGGCGCCGGCCCTTTCAAGTCTGCCGCTGTGACAGGTAGATTTATTAGTCCTGAAATTTGTACAGATCACATGTCACTCATGGCTAACTGTCAGAGTGGCACTGGAGCCTCGCAGCTCGCTCAAGGTATTTCTGCCTCTCTGCCTCTGCCAGGACACGGCTTACTCAGAAACACACACACACACAGGTTGGAGACACACGCACACACACATATACACAAACACACTGGAGACACATACACACACACATGCTGGAGACACAAGTACACACAAACACACGTTGAAGACACACGTACACACACACACACACGCTGGAGACCCAAGTACACACATATTTATTTGTTTGTTTTCTCAGATGTTTGCTGGATTTGTCAGGGATGTCTTTAAGCCTACAGGACGTGTGTTGAGGAAAGCATGAATATGGAATGTTTCGTCATTTCAACATCGCTCATGTTTTATCCAGATTTGACCAAATTGAGCAGAGATAGTGTGAGAGAGAAAGAAAAAGACAGACAGAAAGAGAAAGGAAGAAAGAAAGGGAAAGAAAGAGAGCAAGAAAGAGAAAGGAAGAAATAGAGAGAAAGGAAAAGAAAGATGGAGTCTGTGGCGCACCTTTCAGCTCCACATCTGGCTCTGATATTTCAGAGGTAATTAGTCATGCTGAGGTGGTGTGTAGATAAATCTATCATCCCAGAGAACACAAACCGTTGGAGGAATGAAGAGGAAGTGAGGAGACACACACAGGCTTGGCGCGTTCATAAATCACTGGGAAGATTAAAAACAGACACTGGCTTGATGAGAGGCAGGGACAGTGAGGGCCATGAGCACTGGCTCTCTCTCTCTCCCTCTTGCTCTTTCTCCCTCTCTCTCTCTCCCTCTCTCTAGCTCTTTATCTCTCTCCCTCTCTCTTGCTCTCTCTTGCTCTCTCTCTCCTTTTCTCTTATTCTCTCTCTCTCTCTCCTTCTCTCTTACTCTTTCTCTCTCTTCCTGTCTCTCTCTCTCTCACACACACACACACACACGTGCGTGCGCGCTCACGCTCTCACACTTTCTCTCGCACGAGCACATACTTATTTTAATTGTTCCTTGCCTACTCCCTTGTTTTCTCGTAATTCTCAGTCTACCAGAGGCCAAAGCAAACATAAGATCTCTCACATTGGTTGAAGATTTCCCACCACAGCAAGCCAGGGTAGCGCTGGATCCATGAAGGGTTTCTCCCGTGAGTGGAAACCCAGTAAAACCCAGTCCAGCTTAGTCATCGTTGGAAGGCTACTCTTGTGGGAGCTAAACCATGTGGTCTCTATCTCTCTCGCTCCCGCTTTCTTTCGGCAGAGGAAGGAGTAGGAGGGGGACGAGAGACAAGGGGCTGAGAGAATGAGCGAGAGAGAGAGAGAGAGAGAGAGAGGAGATGTGAGGGAGAAGGGAGAGTGAGAGATGAGGGGGAGGTCAAGAGGAAAAGGAGAAAGAAGAAAAGCTACTCTGACAGTGTCTCTGTTACTCTTTGGCAGCCAGTTCCACTCAGGGCTCGGAGGCACACTTTGGTCTCCTCTGATTCTGACAGGGTTTCATTAAGAGCTGTCCACCCGCCCTAGCCCCAGGGCTGAGAGAGGCTTAGTCAGACAGGCAGACAGACAGACAGACAGACAGACAGACAGACAGACAGACAGACAGACAGGCAGGCAGGCAGGCAGGCAGGCAGGCAGGCAGGCAGGCAGGCAGGCAGGCAGGCAGGCGTATAGACAGATAGCAAGAAAGAAAAAGATATACATAGAGAGAAAGCGAGAGAATGAGGGAGGGAGAGGAAGAAAGGGAGAAAGAACAGAGAGGGAGAAGATCATCTAAACGGGCGGGAAAGGGAGATGGGTTGAGAAGATAGCAAACGAGAGAAAATATGAGATACAAAGAGAGAGGTTAGACGAACCAAGGAAGGAGAAAGGCTGAAAGACGAGCAACAAAGGAAGTGAGGGAAGGATAGAAGGAGCGAAGGAGACACAGAGGAAGAACAGATGGAGATTGGTTGCAAGTTATTGTCTAATAAGAAAGAGGAGTTAAAAAAAAGGGCCGATGGAACTGCTATGTAATTACTGCGCGACAGGGCATAGTCATCACTCCGGTGAATGAGCTGTGTTTTGTTCCTCCATATAATCCACAGAATAGTGAGCGAGTGGCCTATTTTTTCTTGTTGTCATTAGATACAGGCTGTGTCCACCTATGCGAGTCTGGCCTTGGTGAAGTTGTGACGGTACACATAGTCCCTGCTTCCCCCGGCTGGCGCTGGGCCAGGGCGGATGTGGGTCTGGTGATGGCAACGTCCGTGCTGCAGGGAAACGCTCCATCACACATGAAACGGCGTGGCGGAAACTGTAAATCTGCTCGTACAAAGAAGCTGGTGAGAGGACAGGAACTTCACTCTGCTACAACGTGTTTCCCCCCACGGTCGCTCATCAAAGGCCACTCGCACCAGGAAGTGGTCATTCCCATTTCCTGGTCGGCACCACCCATGGGAGACGATAAAAATAAGGTGTGAGGGAGAATGTCATATTTTGTGTTTTTCGGGGGGGGGGG
>BROE01000015.1:6950972-6962113 GCA_036571765.1 Plecoglossus altivelis
CCCCCCCCCCCCTTGTCAAGCTGTTGTCGTGGAAACACCAGGGATGTGAGTGTTGTTCAGGGATGCGCTGGTTGAAGGTTGAAGGCGGGGTCGTGGCAGGGCGGTTCTAGGAAGGCCCCTTTCATGAAAGGTCTCTTTCATGTCCCTGTCTAAACCTGCTTCCTCCGTTGTTTGACGTTGCCGTGGCGACTCGACTGACACGGCTCCGCTCTCGTCCGCTCGCCTCCCCCAGACATCGCGCCCGGATCGCCTGCAACCTTTCATGTCACAGTCGATGTCATAACTGTGACAGTTAGCTGTTCACCTTCTCCAATTCTTTGACATTTGGAGACGTCGCATTCCAATTACGGTAAGCAGTAAAGAATCCATAGGAAGATTCTCTGGTCTTCTTCCCATGATGACGCTGATAGCGGTGGTGGTTTGGGCGTGTTTGATTTGCAGTGTCTGTGTGTGCCACGGTTCTAGCCCATTAGCCCCGGAACTGTGGGCTTGTTAGTGGCCCAGCCTCATATAATTTACTAGGCCTTCAACTCTGCAGAATGTGTTTCTTGTAAGCGTAATGGAAGCGATTCATTCTCCCTGTCAACACTGGAGTTCACTTTGTTTGTCTTCTGAGTTGCAGAGGGGGACGTTTTTTTTCCTGCAGGTCATTGGGTGCTGGATGGGTGTGTTCCTGTTGGATGCTGAAAGTAGGTTTCTTGGTGTGTGTCTGTGTCTGTGTGACTGTCAGCGTGTCTGTATGTGTGTGTGTGTGTGTGTGTGTGTGTGTGTTTCTGTGTGTGTATCTCTGTGTGTGTGTTTCTGTGTTTTGTGTGTGTGTTTCTGTGTGTGTGTATTTCTGTATGTGTTTCTGTGTTTTGTGTGTGTGTGTGTTTCTGTGTGTATGAGTGTATCTGTGTGTATGCATGTGTGTTTCTGTATGCATGTGTGTGTACGTGTGCGTTTCTGTGTGTGTTTGTACGTGTGCGTATCTGTGTGTGTTTGCACGTGTGTGTATCTGTGTGTACACATGCACTCAGCTTGATGTAGCCTCCGTACGTGCCCAGACCTCCAGACCTCCTCAGAGACAGGACAGACAGCTAGGTGTGCTACGCTTGGCATAAAAAAAAAAGCCCAAATGGTTTTTTCTTTTAAGCCGCTACTCTAAAAGGTTTGCGTTTATTTACACTGCGGAAAAAAATGATGTCCTGATGACGACTGATAGCCCACCGCTAACTAGCGTTAGGTCCCAGCAACGGTGTTCGGATGGCGCCATGAGGCCAGACTCAGACTGAACGTTAAAGTGGTGTTTATTGATCTGTTAACATATTCATTTAAGCCAAACGATAACAGTAATGATGGTGAAAACTACTGCAGGGCTTTCCTTGACGGCAGCCCTACATCACGTCCTCCTTCCTCATAGCCCCTCCACAGATGACCACACATGTACATGGAGAGAGAGACACAGGGAAAGAGAGGTAGAGGCAGAGAGAGAGAGAGGTAGGGGCAGAGAGAGAGACAGAGAGAGAGAGAGAGGTAGGGGCAGAGAGAGAGAAAGAGGTAGAGGCAGGGAGAGAGAGAGGTAGGGGAAGAGAGAGAGAGGTAGAGGCAGAGAGAGAGAGTGAGAGAGAGAGAGAGAGAGAGAAAGAGAGAGGTGGAGGCAGAGAGAGAGAGAGAGAGAGAGAGAGAGAGAGGTAGGGGCAGAGAGAGAGAGGTGGAGGCATAGAAAGAGAGAGGGCCGCAAGTGTAAATGATCCATTCATTCTCAGGAATGCGAACTGTAGCTGCATCGCAGAGATTTACTCGCCCCGGCCAGCTAAAGAAACGTGTTCTTTCCCATCCGCCTTAATCCGTCTGAGAGAGAGAGAGAGAGAGAGGGAGAGAGGGAGAGACTGTCGAGGTCCACATGCCCTCCGACACCAGAGGTTGGAAACTCACACAGAGAAGGAGGCCTTCCAACAGGTTCCAAGAAAAACACATTGGCCGGCGGCCATTTTGGATGATGACCTAGCATCATCAGTAGAAGGACTGAGTAGCTTCTCCTCGGGCTGATGATAAAGATCCTACCATGAAGAATGAGAGAGACTCTCTTGTTGTTGTTCTTCTTCTTCTTCAGTCCCTTTTCCCCTCGCTTGCTTCACCTCGGCGAAGGCAGGATGGAAGAAGGGAGGGCTGAACGTAAAAGTCCTTCCCAGGTTGACAAAATCATCTCGCCTGTTTTCCCCGACGCATCCCAGCGCAGAGCTACACTGCGAAGCCACAAACAGCATTTTTCATGAAGACATAACTTTCGTGTCACCGTCATCGGGGGCGTATTCATCTTACTGTTCGACGTCGGGGGTGGGAAGGGGGGTGTGGGGGGTTAGGGAGTGGGGGGGGTGATGAAGTGGCGAGGATGAAAGGAAGCAGCCAGAGCATGCTGGGAAAGTGTGATTGGTCTCTCCAGAGGCTGGCTGTTCATTAGTAGACATCAGCGAAGACAGAGAAAGTTGTCGTGACAACATAACTGAGGAAACACAGACACACAGCCCTCAGTACTTCCTGAACACTGTCTCGTGTCATTCTTCACGTTAAGGTTGGAGAGGCTCAGCTGAGATCATTTCACATGGAATTCCAGGGGGTTGTTTTTGGGGTTTTCTCTCCAGACAAGCGGAAAATGATGACGTCGTCCCCTCTGCTCGCTTTGTGATCCGTCTCCACCAACGTTGTCCTCACTTCTCTTCTTATCGCTCATCTCTGTCCTGTTTCCCCCCCATTCACCAGCCCACTGCCCCATCTCCTCTCAACCATCCAGCCCCCTGCCCCAATCCTCTCAACCATCCACCCCCCTGCCCCATCTCCCCTCAACCATCCACCCCCCTGCCCCATCTCCTCTCAACCATCCACCCCCCTGCCCCATCTCCCCTCAACCCTCCAGCCCCCTGCCCCATCTCCTCTGCATGTTGTGTGGCTCCCATCTCCCCCCAGCCCCCTCCATAAATCCTGGGGACAGCGGTGCTTTAATGGATAATTAATTGATGGCGCTGCTGCGCTGTAATAAGACGATAAATTAGGACATGGGCCAGTGTGCTGTGTCAGTGTGTGTTGCTAATGGCCCTTCAGGGTTGGGGCAGCAGGCTAATAAATTAGACAGGGATTAAGTGCCGCGCTTCACGACCCTCCACCACCGCCACTACTGAGAACAGAGGGAGTGGAGGGAGAGGAAGAAAAAAACAGTTGGAACGGAGAGAGTGAGTGGAAGAGGAGAGAAATCTCTGGCTAACAAGGTTCAACATCGTTCTAACGCTGCTCCTATTTCGCTGCAGGTTGCGAAGCTTCCCTCTAGGTGTGTCCTTGACTGCATGGGTCAGTGTGCAAAGAATGTAAACTAGAACAAGGATCATCTTTTAAATCAATAACACCGCGCGGCGAGCGAGCGGCAATCCCAATCGCTTCTTTTGCCAGAGCCGCTGTGTTCAGGGCGTTTTAGAAGGGGACCGAGAGTCACGAAAGGTCGAAGGATGTTGCGGGATCTTAGCGAGTCGCTAAGGAGTGAATGAGCGCGTAGAGCTCTGGGAAGGCATCGAAGGGAAGACTACTCGCTGCTTCCGAAGCTCTCATCATGTCGAGTGTGAGGGATCGTGCCGTTCTTTCCGGGGAGGAAAATCACGGCTTAGTAAACAAGGACAAAATCTCCTGCTTGGATATGTGGAATTTCACCAGATAGTCTCTAATCCCATTTTACTGGTTGTCTGATTAAGAGGTGAGAGGGATTAAAGAAATGTGTGTGTGTGTGTGTGTATGCTCCTCGCACACGCACTGTGTGTTTGAGAGATAGCCAGAAAAGAAAGAAGCAGGGAAAAAAAGGAAAAAACAGTAGCACACATGGCAGGAAAAGAGAGAAAAAAAATTGCGGGAGAGAAAAAAAAATGTTGCAAATGAGATTAGAAGTGAGCAGCAGGAGAAAAATGGCCGCTCAGTTTATGTCGCTCTAATTAAAAATCCCGCCAATCTTTACCCTCCTAATGTAGGCCTAACGAGCTGGGTTTAGTGGCAGTTATGTAGATAAAAACTCCCTCTGATTGATCCCAATGGCCTGTTGAAATTCGTTTCACTCCACCATATTGATTTCATTCCGCTAGTTGAAAACTGCTAATTAATAATGATAATAAAAGTGTCGCAGCTCATTAAAATCACCCAGACAGGTTTTTACTCAATCCCTTTTCTTTCTCTCTCTTGCTTCATTGCTCCCTCTCTCCCTCTCTCCCCCTCTCCCCTCTCACCCCTCTCACCCCTCTCACCCCCTCACTCTTACTTTTGCTTTTATTTGCATACTTCCAGGGTTTGTGCAGTTTTCCCAACTAGAAGTTTCTAACTTGAAACACCGCATAGTTTAAACCTTGGAGGTATGCTGGTTTATGACGAATTAATCACAAGACGACTATATGAAGACACATTGTCATTGTCACTATGTCATATTACCATTATACTTTTATAGGTAGTATGACAACCTATGCAAAACATACAGTATACAGTATTTGTTATGCACTTTGGTCCGTGAATGACGACTTGCATGTGTGACTTCCTCTGATTGTCAAAGTGGGTTTGTTCAGAGGAGGAGGAATGAGGAGACGAGAGGAAAAAACAAGATGTTAGAGGAGAAGGAATGGAGGAGTGGAGCAGTAAATGTGTTCAAAAGAGGAATAGAGGAGAGAAGGAGTGGAGGAGGAGAAGAGGGAGAGGAGGAGGGTGAGGAGTGTAGGAGGAGAGGAGAGTAAGGAGGAGTGTAGGAGGAGAGGAGGATAAAAGGAGGCTAGCAGGAGAGGAGGAGGAGGAGAAGAGGAGTGTTGGAGGAGAGAAGGAGGGTGAGGAGGGGAGGAGGAATGGAGGAGGAAAGGAAGAGTGTGTAAGCTCCAGACTGCACACAGTAGCAGTGGAGGTGTTGGAGGAGGCAGAGCCGGCAGAGGCACACTGACGGAGGGGGATGATGATGAAGCTGTCTGGCTGTGTCACCCGCAGCCCCGCCACCCCACCCGGGAGAGAAGAGAGAAGTGCAGAGCTTTAATCCATCATCAGCCGGTACGACTGACACCCCCAAAGACAAAGTGCCCAGCCAGACTCTCCGCCAACCAGGGACTGGAACATTCCACCATATTTTTTGTTGCCTGTCAGGTCGTCTAATAAAGCAGGGCGAAATATGAAGGAGGGGGGGGGAAGGAGGAAAAATGAACTATCTAGCACTGATGTAATATGGCTCATAAATCTAATTTAATTACCCGATGTGGGGACAGGCCGTGGAAGCCCTGACTGGATTTATAGTGTCTTAACTTGGCATCTTAACGACTTTGTGCTTTTAATATCATTACCCTGAAATTTATTCTCCCTCTCCTGTCTGCTCGCGCACACGCGCGTACACACACACCTGTACACACACACACACACTTACACACCGGTTTGTATGCCCTGGTGCATGTGAACACTAAAAAATGTTGTTAGCATTAAGGGCTCTTCTGGCGAACTAGAGGCAGGTTATTGCTGATTTGTAAGTAATTGGTTTTATTTGACTTCCGAAGGAAGATCAACACGGCGTCTGTCCTCTTCACGCTGACCAGCGATGCGTGAAGCACTGACATACAGCCAGTGGCGTCTCAGAAACCCTGGTGGGATTAGAAGGTAGATCTAGAGAGCTGTAGGAAGCTCTGTTGTACCCCTGGCTTCTGTCCTCACCGTTACTCTGTTACATCGGTTACGTCTGTTTTCGCGCCTTTTTCGTGTTCACCTATCCCTGTCTTCTTTTCATTCGTGTCCTCCCTCCTCCTTCATCTACTTCTCCTCTTCCTTCTCCTCCCCCTTCTCTTCCTTCTCCTCCTCCTCATCTTCCTTCTCCTCCTCCTCCTCTTCCTTCTCTTCCCCCTCTTCCTCCTCTTCCTTCTCCTCCCCCTCCTCTTCCTCCCCATCCCCTTCGTCCTCCCTCTTCTCCTTGTTCCTCCTCCCCTCCTCCCCCTCCTCCTCTCCCTCCTCCTCCTCCGCATGTGAACACTAAAAAATGTTGTTAGCATTAAGGGCTCTTCTGGCGAACTAGAGGCAGGTTATTGCTGATTTGTAAGTAATTGGTTTTATTTGACTTCCGAAGGAAGATCAACACGGCGTCTGTCCTCTTCACGCTGACCAGCGATGCGTGAAGCACTGACATACAGCCAGTGGCGTCTCAGAAACCCTGGTGGGATTAGAAGGTAGATCTAGAGAGCTGTAGGAAGCTCTGTTGTACCCCTGGCTTCTGTCCTCACCGTTACTCTGTTACATCGGTTACGTCTGTTTTCGCGCCTTTTTCGTGTTCATATATTGTTTCTTTTCCTTCGTGTCTCTCTCTCTTCATCTTTTCTCTCTCTCTCTTTTTCCTTTCCTCTTCATCTCTTTCCTTCTCTTTCTTCTTTCCCCCTCTTCCTCTCTTCTTCCTCCTCCCTCTTCTCCTCTTCGTCCTCCTTTCCTTTGTTCTTCTTCTCTCCTCTCCTCCTCTCTCCTCTTTTCTTCTCGTTCTTCTCTTTTCCTTCTCCTTTTGTATCTTTAGGAGCTCCTCCCCTTCGCAGTTCGCTGTTGTCCAGATAAAAAAACACAAAAGGTTGAAGAGGAAAGAAAGAGAAGAGGAGAGATAGAAAACGTGGTGATGGTGGTGGGGGGCCGGGGGGGCCGGGGGTGCCGGGGGGGGCACAGAGGGAGGCAGAGTCACCACTCCACCCTCCCTCTCCATCTTTCCTCCACTTCTCCCCTTCGCTACGTCAAGCTAATGGCTTCCAGTGGCTCCTGTTCCACATTAGCTTAGCTGCCTATTCAGCTGAGCCGTCCGGTTAATGCAATCCCCTAAATGCCTCCAGCTCAGCCTCCTCTGACAGTGACATATTAGTTTTGCAGCCTCCTGCAATCTGATATCTGCAAGTTTGCCACCACACTAAAGCTTTGATTAATGCCTCTCCTTTTAGGTCCCATAATTGGCTGCGACTGTACTGACGAATAATCAACGAGTCTTTCCCGTTTGCAATTGGCTGGCGCCCGTTAAGGCATGCTAATGAGCGAAAGGGTTTTAATTAAGCGACAGGGCGCCACGGCGACAGTAACTGATGACTGTTTTGACAAAACCACCACCCGACACAAACTGTCTACACACACACACACACACACATACGGGTATGAATGTGTGCCCAACATCTCACATGGTTGTCCTCACATGTTACACAGCTACTCGCCGACGTGGAAAAAACCCACAAAGCACTCCCATGACCTCCTCCAGAAGCCAATACCAAAGCTGAATCGGAGGAAGGAGGAAGAGAACAGCAAGGCATAAATAAAGAAAATATATGAACAAGGATTGCCTTTCAACTCCTGGTTTTTTTCTTTCTTTCTTTCTCTTCCCTCTCCAAAGTCCTGTCCTTGAGTTTTCCCTCTGCTCCCTTCCTTCTCTGCCGCAGCGGTGCTGGCCGTATTTTTAGAGGACAGATGTAGGCCACAGACAGACCGGGAGTAATGAGGAACGCGTGTGTGAGGGATAGATAAAAAAAAATTGGAGGGATAGAAGGATTGGATGGAGGAAAGAGTTTACTGATAAAGCTACGATTATTGATTTCAGTTGGAGAGATGGCGGAGGAGGCCGTCTGATAAAGAAAGGGAGGGTTGTTGATGTTGTGATTCTCTCCCCCGTCCTTCACTCTCTCTCCCTCCCCTCTCTCCCTGTCCCTCTCTATCTCTCTCTCTCCCTCCTTCTCTTCTGTCAGACAGTCTCCATGTGTGAATAATCAGAGAGGCTGAGATGGATGACGGAGGAGAAGGAGCTCAGACGTCTGGGTTCTCTGTGGTTCTGGAAGAGTGCTGAGAGAGAGAGTGCTGAGAGAGAGAGAGAGACAGGGAGAGAGAGAGTGCTGAGAGAGGGAGAGAGAGAGAGAGAGTGCTGAGAGAGGGAGAGAGAGAGAAAGTGCTGAGAGAGGGAGAGAGAGAGAGAGAGAGAGAGAGACTGACAGGGAGAGAGAGGCAGGGAGAGAGAAAGAGAGACTGACAGGGACAGAGAGACTGGGAGAGAGAGAGGGAGAGAGAGACTGACAGGGAGAGAGAGGGAGAGAGACACTGACATGGAGAGAGAGGGAGAGAGACTGAGAGACTGACAGGAAGAGAGAGAGACTGACAGGGAAAGAGAAACAGATAGGGAGAGATACAGAGAGCGACAGGGAGACAGAGGGAGGAAGAGAGAGAGAGACAGACAGAGACAGAGACAGAAAGAACACGTAGGTAGGAGGTTCAGCTTTAATGAGATAAGGCCTTCTGGCCTTTCTCTGACCCTAACCTGACCCTACTGGCTCACATGTGGTGGGGGGTGGAGAGAGAGAGGTCAGGGAGAGGTTTATTGACCCATCCAGAGAGGGAGGGAGCGAGCGAGCGAGGGAGGGAAAGGGAAAGGGAAAATGGGGAGAGAGTTGAAAGTGCCCCCGTAAACATCTGGAGATAAGGTCTGACTGACAAGCGGTCAGCTTCAAGAGAAGCCTGTTTGTCCGGAGATTGTCTGGGCTTGTTGGCTGATTGGTGCGATCCGTTTTCCCATCAAACAGCTTATTCCTGACTGATGATTTGAAACACACAGACGCGTGTACACGTTGTCAACACACAAGGTCTGGAGTGAAGCCTTCTTCTGTAAACAGGCGTAGCTAATAAGAGACACACTCTTCTTCATTCTCCCTCCTTCGGTGTGCATATTAGCACGAGTGTGTGTGTGTGTGTGTGTGTGTCCGCGTGTGCGTGTGTGTGTGAAGAGCCTCCTTATGGCCTGGGTTGAGGCTTGGGTCAGATTAATGTTCTGTATGTCTCAGACACACAGCCTAGATACAGACCTCGCCCCTGTCATCATTAAAACTATTACAGCACACCAGCTGTCTGAGCGCTTAAAGCATTTATTAACCATAATACAGCCAGTGTGCCCTCTTCCCCCAGGCATGTACACACACATGCACACACGCAGTGACACACACACACACACACACACACACCCTCATGTCTGTGAAATAGCAATTATGCATGTTGAAACACACACGCACACACGCGCGGACATCGCCGTCTCACTCTTCCCCGCAATGGAGAACCGTCGAGGCCTTTGAACTTTGTCAGTCAGACATTATTGGTCAGGAACATGGGGCTTCCTCATGCTCCTTGTCTGTCTGGACTCCAGCCTGGTGCTCTGAGGACTTGAGACCAGGACGAGAGAGAGAGAGAGAGAGAGAGAGAGAGAGAGGGAGGGAGAGAGAGAAGGGGGGGGGGGGCGACTGGTCATGTGACTGCCTCCTTCACGCCCTGTCCTCCCTCCTCTCTAACACTGACAGACAGACACAGGTCTACACTTGGACAGGGTCGATCTGGAGGGAGTGCATGCCAGAGACCTAAACTCCCTCCCTCCCACTCGCTCTCGGTTTCCCTTTCTCACACTCTTCCTCCACCCCCTCTCTTTCTCTCCATCTCTCTTGCTTTCTCACCCTCCCCACCTCCCTCTTTTTCGGTCTCGCCGTGCCCTCTCTCTATATCTGTCTCTCGCTCACTCACTCACTCACACACACACATCTAGAGGAAATATAAAAGCTCAAGAGTGTGTGTTTACATAGAAGGCTCAGGGTCAATATCAAAGAGGTATTTATTGCCAGTGAAAGGGAGAGACAGAGGGTCAACAATAACAGGAGTCCTGGCCAATGAAAACAGCAGTGGCAGTCATTCTCCCAGCATGCCTTAGCTGCGTCCATGCCGCCGTCACCATGCGGCCTGCTATCCAAACAACGGCCTCGTGGGACACAGAGCAGCTTTGGGGTCATGGGTGTGTGTGGAGAGAAACGGACACACACACACACACAGTCTCTCTCTCTGGGCGGGCGAGGTAGGGGCAGAGGAGAGGACAATAGCTCTCAGTCTGTAATTCAGAGAGCAGACTGACCTGTTGTATGACACGCATGGCCCAGCCCAGTGCTGTCAGACAGCTGGAATGACAGCAGCAAACTTGAAAGTTAGAGGAACGTTTGCTGTGCTAAGCTTTTTCTTGCTTCTAGTCAACCTTTTGAGTGGTTTTGGAATTGTTTCAGATTAATTAGGGGTCATAGGTTATCCCTAAGAATGGCTGGAATGAGCTAGACAGGGTTAGACAGAACAGGACTGGATTGGACTGGATAAAAGGAATACCTTGATAGAGGGAGGTATCAAAAGCCAGAGGCAGGGGTATTTGTCATGTGAGGGACAGATGCACAGAGTATGCAAGCGATTGGTGCTCAGATGAGAGATGCGAGAGAGGGAGGAAGGGGATGCGCGGACTGAGCAGGGAAGGGAGCTGTCCAGTGTTTCTCTGTGGCAGAGCCTGGCTCATTCAGAGAGTAATAAGCTGTGTGTGCATTCGGCGAAACGGGTCCGAAACATGATCGTGTGTGGAGGAAGCTAGCGTGGTGCTCTCTCCTATCACGTATGACCTTTATGGGACGGTGGTGTACCTCTGCCCAGCCCCAGTTATGATCAATGTTGTCAGCTATTTCGACTGAGATGATGATGTGGGCTACTTGTCCTCCATAGCTTAATCTCCGCCGAACCCTCTCTACTATGCTCTCGTCTCTCGTACCTCTCTCCCTACAACCTTCAACCACGATCGCATCCCCTCCCCCTCCTGCCTCCACACCTCCCACTCCTGCCTCCACACCTCCCACTCCTGCCTCCACACCTCCCACTCCTGCCTCCCACCTCCCCCCCCCCTCCCTCTCCCCCCTCTCTTTCGCCTCCCTAGGATCTCGCCTCCCGTCTCTCCCTTCTCCCCTTCTTTACTCCTCTTCCTCTCCTCGGCCTTCCCTCCGCGTCTCCTCAGTCCTTCTCACGCTTGCTCGTGTGCTCTCTACAATGGTCTATTCTCTCTCTTTCCCTGCCCTCCCCTCTCCCCTCCCCGCCTCCCATCCCTCCCTCCCTCTGACTCATTCTCTTCCCCTCTTCTCGCCTCCCGCCTGCCTCACCATCCGTCTATCACCTCCTTCCTCCCTCTTCATCCACCAGCCGGTTCTCCCTCCGCTTCCTCTCATTTGCTTTCTCCCTTCCCTCTTCCTCTTCCTTCCTCTCTCCCAGTCTCCTTCTTTTCTTATACTCCCTCCTTCCCTCCTTCTCCTCTCTCTATCCCCTTCTTCTCCCTCCTC
>BROE01000015.1:6966324-6981324 GCA_036571765.1 Plecoglossus altivelis
GATAAAATTGTGTGTGATGTGTAGGAGGATCAGTCACATGATGTGCTATGGAGGAGTGTGATAGGTAGGTGTGTGTTGTGGATGATGGATGTGGGTGGGATGTGATGATGCTAGTCTATCTAGTCGAGTTGTGCTGGTGCTTAGGGGTGATGGAGTGGATATGATGTGTGTGTGTGTGTTGTAGCAGGTGAGGGTAGAAGCGAGTGAGGAGTGCAACGACAGCAAGGGTTTGGTGGAGTGGTTGAGAGAGGTGAAGTAATGCCGTGAGTGTGGTCGCGGCCTTCCGTGGACTTTTGAGAGGATCGAGCTTTGAGAGTTTTTAGGCCGCCGGGAAGGGAGTCAGATGAGAGTTTCAAGGCCCCGAAATGAGGAGAGAGGGAGACCGCGCACGCCCACGACGAGAACAGCACAGCAAGGCGCAGGCGAAGGGACGAGGTCCGCACAGAGGGAACAAGAGGAGAGGAACAGCACAGCAGGGGGAGGGAGAGAGGAAGAGAGGAAGAGAGGGAGAGAGGGAGAGAGGGAGAGAGGGAGAGACGGAGAGAGCGAGGAGCAACACAGCAGGGGGGTTTAACGAGAAGTTTGATGGCCCCGGATCTCCGACCGTGGAAGAGCTCTGGGCCTGAATCACCACAGCTTTTTATTTGTGAGCGTGAGAGTGCTCCAGTCACTGATTAAACACCCCAGAAGCCCTCCAGCCAGACACGACCCCTCCATCCCAGAGTAACATCACCCAACTTTACAGTGGCATCGTTAAGCTGACATAACGCTGTCGTGAACATGTCAAGACACCTGTCGTAAACAGTAATGAGTGTTTACGAGTCCCAGTGATGACTGGCCTGGTTCTGGCAGGACGGCAGTTAGCAGGTCAGACATGTGGCAACATCTTGAGCAACATCTTGATCAAGGCGAGGACAAAAACGCGGTGGCAGCAGGCTCATTGCATACTGCAATACTCAATTGGAATCTGCAGCAAGTGTGTGCCTTCAGCAGTGAGTGTGGCAGTGTGTGTGTGTGTATATGTGTGTGTATATGTGTGTGTGTGTGTATGTGTGTGTGTGAGTGTGTGTGTATATGTGTGTGTGTGTGTGTGTGTATGTGTGTGTGTGAGTGTGTGTGTATGTGTGTGTGTACATGCGTGAGTGTGTTTGGAGGCCCCAGAGGAGCCTATAGAGGCCCCTTTAATCCCCTGCCTCCTAGGAGGTCCTTCCATGCCTGTCTGGGACACTTAGAGATAAACATCACAACAGTCCTCGTCACCTGGCACACACCTGCTGAGACAGGCTTTATCTCTCTCTCTCACACACCCAAACACACACACACACACATACACGCAGGTGCCAATTCACACAAAAGACCTGAAAGCGTACACTGTTTTTGTGTGTGTGTGGGGGGGGGATGTGTGTGCTTGTGTGAGTGTGTGCGCACGTGTATGAGTGTGTGTGTGTAACGTTGTCGACTGGAACCCAAACCAGTCAGGAGTGTGTCTGCACCTTGGCAGACCCTGATCCATCCATCCCTCTATCCCTCCCTCCATCCCTCTATCCCTCCATCCATCTCTCTATCCCTCCCTCAATCCGTCCATCCCTCCATTCATCTCTCTATCCCTCCCTCCATCCCTCTATCCTTACCTCCATCCCTCCCTCCATCTATCCATCCCTCCATTCGTCCCTCCATCTATCCATCCCTCCATCCATCCCTCCACCCCTCCATCCTTCCCTCCATCCTTCTCTCCATGTCCCTTCCAGACGTCCTGCTGTTCATTATCATCAGCCTGTCCACTGACAGACTGCTGCCTGGTTCCCACACTGGCTACAGAAGCTAATGCTATTGATTACGCTCGTTGTAAACAAAGAGAAATGCATCAAAACGATGACAAAATGTCAGCTGCAGCCAATTACAGAGGACGTTGTGTCTTGTATTTGAAATTGGCTGCAGCGTTGAGGCACAAGTAGCAATCTTGAGCAATTTACTTTGGCCTCGTTTGAATCTCCACAGGGAATGACTGTAAACAGCATATAGAAGAAGACTTATGGTAAATCACAAAGTGACTTCCTGGTCCCTTAACAGACACAGACAAAGAGTGGGAATGATTCAATTTCCTGGTAATTTGCTGCAGTACAGCATACTCAACAGTCTCTCTCGCTCGCTTTCTCTCACACACAACATATACACAACATACATAGATACAAACACACACACACACACACACTTCGAAGGGTTTGTGTTCTCATGGGCCTCACACCTTCATGCTGTTCAGAGAGATTACATTTCAAAAATACCACAGACAGGACGGACAGGATAATCAATCACTTGGGGAGTACAAATCTCACACATACACACGCTCAGGCACACACACACACACTCACACACACGCACACTCACATACACAGACGCTGTAGTGACTTCTGGCTGTGTCTGTTTGAGGGAATTGGACTCATAAATCAGTGCTGGGTTGTCAGAGGAACTAACATGTGGAGGGTTAGAGAGAAGGGGAGAGATAGGGGGGAGAGAGAAAGGGAGAGAGAGAGAGGGAGAGAGGTAAGGAAGGAGGGAGAGAGCGAGCGAGACGGAGAGAGAGAGAGAAAGAGAGAGAGAGGGAGGGTGAGAGACAGAGACAAAGATAGACAGAGAGGGAAAAAGGGAGGGAGAGAGGGAAGGAAGAGAGAGAAAGAGAGAGAGAGGTAGAGACAAAGATAGAGAGAGGGGAAAAGGGAGGGAGAGAGGGAAGGAAGGAGAGAGAGAAAGAGAGAGGAAAATAGAGAGGGAGAGAGGGAAGGAAGGAGAGAGAGACAAAGACAAAGAGAGAGGGAAATAGGGAGGGAGAGGGAAGGAGAGAGAGAAGCTGCAGTGACAGGCCTGTACTCTATTCCATGCTCCACTGCTCTCCCCCTCTCTTCCTCTGTATAAATGCCAAGCCCATTGACAGAGGACAGATAACACTGGGTGCAGTGTGTGTGTGAGTGTGTGTGTGTGTGAGTGAGTGTGTGTGTGTTTCCTTGACCCATGGACACAGTGGTGGACAGCAACCTCATTACCATGACACACAAAAATTGGCTTGCCAGTGACCTCATCATCCTCCTTCCCATCTCAGATAAGATGGGTAATTGCCCTGCATTCAAATGTGTGCGCACGCACGTGTGTTTGTGTGCGCGCGTGGTTTACACAGTCATAAATCACCCCCCCAGCGTCACTGTGAAGCCTCACTGTTATGATAGCAGCATTCTTCTGTTTAGTTAGGTAATTACAGTGGCTGGCTTCATCTTACTCCGCTACATCTCTCATAAAGATTCCCTCTAGCGTACGTCACGGGCCCTTCAAGCAAAACACGGCAAAACACACAGCAACAGAAACGAGAGACCTAGCAACAGAGGATTAGCCAGAAAGCCCTCTCTCCTCTCCTCTCCTCTCCTCTTTCTTTCTCTCCCTCTCCTTCTCCCTCTCTCTCTCTCCTTTTCTCTCTCCCTCCCTCTCTCCTCTCTTTTTCTCTCCCTCCCTCTCCTTCTATCTCTCCCTCTCTCTCCCTCTCCCTATCCTCCTCTCTCTTTCCCTCTCCTTTCTATCTCTCTCTCCATCTCCACTCACTCTCTCTCTCCTCTCTTTCTCTCTCCCTCTCCTATCTCTCTCCCTCTCTCTCTCTCTCTCTCTCTCTCTCTATCCTCCTCTCTCTCCCCCTCTCCTCTCTATCTCTCTCTCCATCTCCACTCACTCTCTCTCTCCTCTCTCTCCTCTCTCTGTCTCTCTCTCTCCTTCTCTTCCTCCCCTTCTCTCTCTCTCTCTCCTTCTCTCCCTCCCCTTCTCTATCTCTCTCTGTCTCTCCTTCTCTCCCTCCCCTTCTCTCTCTCTCTCTGTCTCTCCTTCTCTCCCTCCCCTTCTCTCTCTCTCTCTCTCTCTCTCAGGCCTGCTCCCGCCTCGTCTCCGCGGGCGCTGAGCGAACGTAGCGTGGCTGAAGCGTTGCTCAGAAACCCCTTTCTGCTCGCGCCGCGGACCCAAGCCCAGGCGAGACGCCGCCCCAGTGCCGTCCATGTGAGCGAGGGCCCAGGCTCTGTGTGATGTGGGGCCGCTCATCGGAGAGAGAGAGAGAGAGAGAGAGAGAGAGAGAGCTCGTAAAAAGGAGCTGTGGCGCGCCGGCGGTGGTGATGATCGACGGGCTTAAACAGCAGTGCTGCAGATCTGGTGTCTGTCCTGACAGAGCCGCTGACAGAGGCAGACCACCCACTCGCTCCTGCCCAGAACATATTCATCATCATCCCCCCCACCCCCTCCTCCATTGCTGTTTCCATTCTCATGCCTCATACTCAGAGCTGGAGAAATATACAGGCTGAACCCTTGCTACATGTGGCCGCTGCTGAGTGGAGGGATGGGGCCGATTTGCAAGGATAAGGGGTTAGGGTGATTGGGAGTATCTGTTTCGCGTTGAATCTGGACCGCAGGGCAGCAGGCCAGGGTGGAGCTGTGGTGGTCATGGGAAAGAAGGGGGTGGCGCCCCCCGTCCCCCCACGCACATTTCTCCACATCTTTCCCTCACTCTTTCCCTCCTTCCCTGCTTTCCTCCCTCTCTCCCTCCCTCTCTCCCTGTCTTGTCTGTCTCTGCACCTCATGAACTCTGTACAGGAAGCCCTGTCCTCAGCACACACAGATAAACTCCAACACACAGGCCCTGTCTTGGTCTCTTGCATGAGTCCGTGATAGGAGGAATTCCACATGGGCGAGAGATGGGATCTGCTCTGGTTCAGAGGCTCTTTGAAGATCTTGGCACCTCCAGTAATCCTGAACCCAGCTGTGTGTGTGTGTGTGTGTGTATCTGTGCTCGTGTGTGTGTGTCTATGCCTGTGTGTGTCTATGTCTATGTGTGTGTGTGTGTGTGAGTGTGTGTATCTGTGCTCGTGTGTGTGTGTCTATGCCTGTGTGTTTCTATGTCTATGTGTGTGTGTGTGTGTGTGTGTGTGTGTGTGTGTGTGTGTGTGTGTGTGTGTGGGGTGAGACCAGGCCGTTCCTGTCCAATGATTCACAACCCCTCTTGTCTCACGAGGATGTGATGTCATAGCCCTACATCAGCTTCAACAGGAAGACAAGATTTGGGCTGTAAAGGCGTCGATTCATCTCACCAGAGTGAGAGGGGCTCTGGGAGAGTTTCTCTGACTGCACACACACACTGACACAAACACACACACTACTCTCTCTCACTCTCTTTCATGTGCGACAGTGATTAATGACCCCCTGATGTCAGGAACACTGAGGGCTCCCTCACTAACACTTCATCTCTCTTTCCAACTCTCTCTCCCTCTCTCTCTCCCTCTCTCTCTCTCTCTCACCCCTGCCTCCCTCTTTCTCTGTCTCCCTCTCTTTCTCTTCCTCTTTCTCTCTCTCTCTGCTTCCCCTTTTTCATCTCTCTCTCTTTCTCTGTCTCTTTCTCTGTCTCATTCTGTATCTCTTTTCACCTCTCTCTTTTTGGCAAGAGACACGGCTGAGTTAAGGTGCAACCCAGAGCTACAATGAGTCCAGCCTGTCTCACACAACCACAGTTGGCGGCCCAGGAGGGCTACAACTGTGAGGTGAGGGGTATTCTGGGAGAGGAGGTGTGGGGTATTCTGGGAGAGGAGGTGTGGGGTATTCTGGGAGAGGTGTGGGGTATTCTAAGAGTGGAGGTGAGGGGTATTCTGGGAGTAGAGGTGTGGGGTATTCTAAGTGTGGAGATGAGGGGTATTCTAAGAGTGAAGGTGAGGGGTATTCTAAGAGTGGAGGTGTGGGGTATTCTGTGAGAGGAGGTGTGGGGTATTCTGGGAGAGGAGGTGAGGGGTATTCTGGGAGTGGAGGTGAGGGGTATTCTGGGAGAGGAGGTGAGGGGTATTCTGGGAGAGGAGGTGAGGGGTATTCTGGGAGAGGAGGTGTGGGGTATTCTAGGAGTAGAGGTGTGGGGTATTCTAAGAGTGGAGGTGAGGGGTATTCTAAGAGTGGAGGTGTGGGGTATTCTGGGAGAGGAGGTGAGGGGTATTCTGGGAGTGGAGGTGAGGGGTATTCTGGGAGAGGAGGTGAGAGGTATTCTGGGAGTGGAGGTGAGGGGTATTCTGGGAGAGGAGGTGAAGGGTATTCTGGGAGTGGAGGTGAGGGGTATTCTGGGAGAGGAGGTGAGAGGTATTCTGGGAGAGGAGGTGAGGGGTATTCTGGGAGAGGAGGTGTGGGGTATTCTGGGAGTAGAGGTGTGGGGTATTCAAAGAGTGGAGGTGAGGGGTATTCTAAGAGTGGAGGTGTGGGGTATTCTGGGAGAGGAGGTGTGGGGTATTCTAAGAGTGAAGGTGAGGGGTATTCTAAGAGTGGAGGTGTGAGGTATTCTGGGAGAGGAGGTGTGGGGTAATCTGGGAGAGGAGGTGTGGGGTATTCTGTGGTTTAGGTGTGGGGTATTCAAAGAGTGGAGGTGTGGGGTATTCTGGGAGAGGAGGTGTGGGGTATTCTAAGAGTGAAGGTGAGGGACATTCCGGTAGCTCTCCTGCTCCCCACCTCTGTGCTAGGTGTGTCGGGGCTGTGTCAGGATCAACACGTCGCGCTCAGCTGTGTGTCACTCCTCATCCGTCATCTTGACAGGATCCAAGTCCACATGGGGGTCAAAGGTCACCCTGTCTCCTCGGTGGGGGAGAGAGAAGGGGTAGCGTGGACAGGAAGTGAGGTTTCTGGTACACAAGCAGGCGCTAAGCACAAAACAGCTCAGTAATGTCCTCCAAGAGTCCAACACTTTGCAACCATGATTCCCAGTCTCACTCAGCATTGGCTGTATGTCAAACTGACAGTGTTGGACATGCAAACAGATTAATGAGGATCTGTCTGGGGCGAGTGACAGGTGCTGCGGTAAGGCTTTCCAGCCAAGCGGGTGTTTGTTTGTTTGTGTGTGTTTGAGTGTGTGTGTGTGTGTGTGTGTGTGTGTGTGTGTGTGTGTGAGACAAAAAAGAGAGAGTGTGCATGTTACTATTTGTATTTGGGTTGTTGTGTGTATGTGTACCTGTTTGTGTGTGTATCTGAATGTGTGTGTGTGTGTGTGTAGCTGTGTGTGTATCTCTGTGTGTGTGTGTGTATCTGAATGTGTGTGTATAGCTGTGTGTGTATCTGTGTGTGTGTGTATCTGTGTGTGTGTGTGTGTGTGTCAGCTTTTCGTCGTCCTCTGCTCCTCTGTCAGGTAATGACAAATTTAGAGCAAGCTCACCCGTCTGTTGCTGGCTGTCGCCAACAGTGCTTAGCGACATCTCATTCTGCTAAGTGACAGGCCTCATTTGCACAATCTCCGCCCTGCGTCTTCGACTCGTTAGCTCGCAAACGAGAGGTCCCTCCCGGGCCCGGGCAGCAGTAGCGGCGGGGAGAGACAGAGAAGCATTGCTCGTCTCTCCCTGACTGTAACTCACTCTCTGGCTCCCTCCATCTCTCCCCCCGCTCTCTCTCTCTCCTCACCCCTGTCTCCTCCAGCCTCACGTCCGCCCCTCATCCGCCCCTCGTCCGCCCCTCGTCCGCCAGGGGCTTGAGGGGGCTGTGTCAGCTGTGAGACAGGAGTCATCAGTGAGAGGACAGACGAGAGCTGATCTCCAGGGCAGACGCCTCCTTCTCCACCTGATCCCTGTGTGTGTGTGCGTGCGTGCGTGCGTGCGTGCGTGTGCGTGTGTGTGTGCGTGTGTGTGTGCGTGTCAGTGTCAGGGAGGTTGTCGTTCCTCACTCAGGACTCTGACAGTTGACAGACAGCCAGGGCAGAGGAGGACAGTGCTGCGACAGGATGACAGAGGAGTCACACAGCTCTCCCACTGTCTCTGTCTCTCTCTGTCTCTCTCTGTCTCTCTCTGTCTGTCTCTGTGTCTCTCTGTCTCTCTCTCTGTCTCTGTCTGTCTGTCTCTGTCTCTCTCTGTGTCTCTGTATCTGTCCTCCTGTCTCTCTCTTTGTCTTTGTCTCTGTCTCTCTCTCGCTGTCTTTCTTTCTCTCTCTCTCCCTCTCTCTACGTCTCTTTTTCTTTCTTTCTGTCTCTATGTCTCTCTATCCCTCTCTCTCTCTCTCTCCCTCTCTCTCTCTCTCTCTCTCTCTCTCTCTCTCTCTCTCTGTCTCTATCTCTCTTTCTGTCTCTCTGTCGCTCTTTCTCTGACTCTCTGTCTCTCTCTGTCTTTCTCTTTCTCTCACCTCTCTCTGTCTCTCTCTCTCTCTCTCTCTCACCCCTGCCTCCCTCTTTCTCTGTCTCCCTCTCTTTCTCTTCCTCTTTCTCTCTCTCTCTGCTTCCCCTTTTTCATCTCTCTCTCTTTCACCTCCTCTCTCTGTCTCTCTTCGCCCTTGTCGCCTATTGCTTTGTTAATCTCTTCATATCTCCCTCCCTCTCTCTCTTTATATCTCTCTACTCTGATCAACACTCTCGTGTCGTTCACAGGCTTTCACACGCATGCACCCATTTCCCTCCTGTGTGTCTCACGCAGTCTATCTCCCTTAGCTCTCTCTCTTTCTATCTCCCTCGCTGTCTCTCTCTGTCTCCATCTCTCTTGCTGTCTCTCTCTCTCTCTCCAGCTCTCCTTCACTCTCCCTCTCTTTCAAACTTTTATTGACTATAATTTTCTAAAACACAGGGTATTGCATCATAACATTCGCTAAATCGTGATGCATTGTGTTTCACACAGAAAGATATCAACACCCTATCTGTCTCCAGCCTCTCACTCCCCCTCTCACTCCCCCTCTTCCTCCCCCTCTTCCTCCCCCTCTCCCTTCCCCTCTCCCTCCCCCTCTCCCTCCCTCCCCCTCCTCTCAGCTGTTCAAACACGGCCTCCCAGTATGAACTGCACGGGGCTGAGGAAATATTTACTCAGGTCCACTGAAGCAGTAGCATATGAATGGGCATCATTTCAGCTTGTCAAGAGGCTGGGTGTGCTGTCTGTTCGCTGCTCTTCAGCTTGCTAATGCAGGGGAATGGAGCTGCCAGAACAGCAGGCCTGCCTGCCTGTCTCTCTGGTGTCGTGCTGGGATCTGCCGCGGATGTCACTAAAGAGGGGTCACGCAGCTACCCGCAGTCCCCGCCTCCAACCCTGTAACCACGGTATCCCAGCTGCCCCCAGGTACTGCCAACTTGGCTCTGACTGACTGAGTTATGTGCTGGGTCTCCTGGACAGGAGGAGAGGGTGTAAAGAGTGTGTGTGTGAGTGTACTTGTGTGTACGTGTGCGTGGGTACTGTGTGTGTGTGTGTACGTGTGTGTGGGTACTGTGTTTGTGTGTGCGTGTGTGTGTGGGTACTGTGTGTGTGTGTATGGGTACTGTGTGTGTGTGTGGGGGATACTGTGTGTGTGTGGGTACTGTGTGTGTGTGAGTACTGTGTGTGTGTGGGGGGGATACTGTGTGTGTGTGTGGGGTGGGGGTACCGCACAGTGTTTTGCACACTAACGTGTTTTGAGAAAGTGTTTCTATTAAACTCTGCTGGCGATCCAGATGCTGCCTGTTGATAATCACTGTTTAAATCCATTTTTAAAGTCTTCTTTTTTTAACGATCCCTTATAAAAACACAACGTTGTTAAAAGCAGACCTTGAGGTAATGTGTTCCTTACAGATTTTATTAAATTTCTGGGTTCCAGCATCGCTTAGAGCAATTACAGCCCGTACACTGGTAAATACCCCTAACCCCACCAGCCAGAGCAAAAAAGACCAATTTACTTTTAGTTTGCTCAATACATCCGGCCTAATTTAATTCCTTACCCAGACCCTGTGAGAAAGTTTAATGGCATTGTGGAGAGGAAGAATTAGCGCTGGCTAACGAGATTAGCGGCAAGGTGGTGACTAGGAGGTATGGCCGCACAGCTACCTAACGACTCCCCTGTTCCGACACAAATCAGTTTGACTAAGCGGAGCTGGGCTCAGCGGAATCATAACCATGCTGTTATCCCCTCTAACAGTGCGCTCGCTTAACCGGGACCCAACTGAGAGGGGAATAAGGCTGGAACAAGCCTCTCTAACAGGAAAGGTCTCCCTTGCTATTAGCTATTTTTCTTTCGGTGACTCCTTCCTGTGGGACTGGGAGACGTGTGAGAGAGCGACCACGTGGCGATGCCTTCCACGATGGGAGACGTGCCTGGAGCAGCCTGGGTTATTATCTGGAGGGACAACAGCAGGAGTCTCTGATCATGGCCTGACAGGCTGAGCGTGGCTTGTTCAGTCTGGGGGAGAAGGGAACACAGAGGAGAGGAGGGAGGGAGGGAAGGAGGGAGGGAGGAAGAGAGGGAGGGAGGGAGGACAGCCTGGTATTGATCATCTGCCAGAGGTGATGGATGGTGCAATAAGTGGCAGGGGCCAGCGGAGGAGAGGAGAGAGTGATTTCTGCTTTTCAAAGGGCTGATGAAGGAGTGTGTCAGAGGGAGGCCAGTGTCCAGACGTAGCCACGTGATGGACGGCTCTGTCAGGAGGAGGGAGACGTGTGAGGGGAAAAATAGAAGGGAAGGAAGATGGAGGGGAGAGGCAGGGAGAGAGAGAGAAGAATAAGGTCTGAGAATGGGCATGGGGAAGAGACAGAGAGGGAGCTAGTGAAGGAGAGGAGAGATGGAGCGGGGGGGGCAGGAAAAGAGGTGAAAAGGGGTGGGGGGAGGGAGAGAGAGGGAGGGAGGGAGGGCTAAGGAGACAGAGAGGGGTAGGGAGAGAAAGAAAGGGGTAAAGAGTGGGTGGGTGGAGAGAGAGGGGTGGGGAGCGGGAGGGTGGGAGGGTGGAGAAAGAGAGATGAGGGAAAGAGCTGACAGTGGAGTCAGTTCATCTTTATTAATGGCCAAAGAGTGGAGAGGGAGTTATTAAAAAAAGCAAAAGATGAATGAAAGCATGAGTGTAAAGGGGAGATGAAGGAGGGAGAGAGGAGGAAGAGAGAGGTGATATATGCCCCCTCTGGCCTTTGTGAAATCCAATAATAACATTGAGGAATGGCCAGCGTGTGGATGGGGAGAGGTAGGAAAACACGAGAAGGGCTTTACCAGAACGGGGCGCTAGCGAGAATCGAATCTGTTTTCAGCTGGAGTACGATTGGTGCAGCAAATCTATTTGATAAGATCCTAGCTATGAGAGTCTCTGGAAAAGTCAATCTTGGATGAGACACACACAAAAACACAGACACCCACACACACACAGACGCACACACAGACACACAAACACACAGACACACACACACACACAGTGCCAGAGCATTCCAGCTGATGAGGTGTTATGCTCTGAGATCCTGGAGCATGTGTATCAGCTCCTGTGGGACGTGTCAGGTGACATCCCTGGCTGCATGACCAGGACCAACACCACGTCTCTATGAAGTCACTGCCTGGGCCTATCACCATCCCATCGTGCACTCCTCCCTGCTAGCTCTGGCTGGCACCATGACAGTACACAGCATGGGCATCGAGGGCAATACATCTCAACACTTGCAAAATACTCCATCACAGAATCACCTCTCCTCCCCTCTCCTCTGCACCCTTCCTCGCCTCCCCTCTCCTTTCCTCCCCCCCTCCTTCCTCTCCCCTCCCTTCCTCTCCTCCCCTCTCTTCTCCTCTCCCCTCCTCTGCTTTCCTCTCCCCTCCTCACCCCCCCCTCCTCTCCTTCCCCTTCCTCCTCTCCCCCCTCCTCCCCTCCACTCTCCTCCCCTGTCCTCTCCTCACCTTCCCTTCATCATCTCCTTAAAGAGGAGTAGAGGCAAGGCCAGGCAGGACAACAAGGAGATGAATGGGTGGGGCAGAGCTCAAGAGAAAAATACTTATAGGTGGACTGATGAAAACAGGATGACTAGCCAGAGATGGGAGGGAAGGAGGAGGAGGCGGGGAGGGGGGAGGAGAGGGAGGAGGAGGGGGGGGATGTAGAGCCCAGACAAGCTCATTAAAGAGAGGGCTGTAGTGTGACACATGATGCATGAGGCTGGCAACATTGATCTTCTCCCCCCACAGGGGAGTGTCTGGGGAGGGAGATGCATGAGAGAGAGAGTGTGTGTATGTGTGTATGTGTGTGTGTGCCTGCGTGTGCAGGTATGTGCGTGTGTATGAATGTGGGCGTGTGGGCGTGTGCATGTGAGCTCACACTTGGATGTGAGCGTGCGTGCGCAAGTGTGTGTGTGTGTGCGTGCATGGGTGTGTGTGTGTGTGTGCGTGCATGGGTGTGTGTGTGTGTGTCTGGACGGAGCATCAGTCAGGTGGAGCTGCTCTAATGGAGAGGCAAGAGCCAGGCTTCTGATAGATGAATTGTCAGGACAGAAGAGGAGAGGAGAGACAGCGAGGGAGGGAGGGAGGGAGGGAGGCAGGCAGGCAGGCAGGCAGGCAGGCAGGCAGGCAGGCAGGCAGGCAGGCAGGCATTTGCTTTTTCTAGAGCACATGCTGAATACAGTGAGAGCTTGACTCTCAGTTAGAGGCAGTTTGCTGACTGGCTGGATAGTTGGCTGGCTGTTAAGTTAGTTGGTTCTACAGGTCGTTCTGTGGTCTTTCCAACAAGCCCTAGACTGTGCAATTCGGTGCAGTACTTTTGGAGTTACCTCTGCTCAAGCAGCATGCCCATAGTCAACATGAGTCGAAGAGAATGCAGCTACAGACACCTATCGGCGGGTATATAGGAACCTCGGAGAGAGAGAGGAGGGAGTGGACCCGGGAGGGAGAGCAGCCAGAACGCAGGGGCAGGCAGGCGGCAGGGCGGCAGGCAGGCAGGCAGGCACGAAGGCAGGGAGGAGGGATGCGAGAGATTCCCGTAGGGAGGGAGGGAGCGGACCGGAGATGGGAGGGCCGATAGCTGCGGTCCGCTTCGCCGCCTCATCACAGCGATTTAGCGGCCCCGCTCTAGGGAACACTAGGGCAGAGGGGGAGGCGAGGAGAAGGGAGAGGGAGGAGGAGAAAGAGAAGCTTGCGGTGCTATAGATAGCTGGCCTAATGCCATAACCTCCTCTGAAATCGGATGCTTCCCGTCTTGACGGACGAGCTGACAGAAGGGAATGAGAGAAGGTAGAGAGGGACGGTCTCTGATAAGGAGGCAGAGGGGGGGGAGGGAAAAGGCAGAGGGAGAGAGCAGCCAAAGGAGAGGAGTTTAAGGATATTAAGATTCATGTAATTTAACGGGTCTTCATCAACAGCTGTGAGGGTTTTTACTTTACATGTTTTTTTACACCATATTTAGCTAATATTTGTTTTTTGTTTTTGATCCTCCTTCTGAACACAATTATCTACTTCTGTGGGGATGGACAATAAGGTTTTGTGCTATTTTGAATGGAATAGATCTGGGACCTGCAGGCTTGGAGCTGGAGGCTGGGGCCTGGAGGCTGGAGGCTGGAGGCTGGAGGCTGGAGACTGGGGGCTGCAGGCTTGGGTCTGGAGCACCTGACTCACAGCTAAGCTTGTTCATCCTGGCTTTAGGTCTTCAAGGTGAGACTGACTTGAATCATGTGGATGTCAGAGGCAGCAGAAGGACTGGCTCTTCTCCTGCTTGATGTACTCTACCTTGAGCGAGGACACTTTGCCTTTGGCAGGAGAAAAGGGTAGATAGCTAAAGTGCTCTACTGTCTTGTCATGTCATGTGACAGTGTATGGAACCTGGATGTATAAATACCCCCCCTCTCTGTTCTTTTCTGTTCTTTGTTCTTTTTTACTCTCATCCTTTACTTCTCTCTCTCTCCTTCTGTCCCTTTCTCTCTCCCCCTCTCTCTCTTTCTCTCTCTCTCTCTTTCTCTCTCTCTCTCTCTCTCTCTCTCTCTCTCTCTCTTCCTCTCTCTCGCCCTCTGTCCCGCTCTCTCGCTTTCTCTCTCTGTCTCCCCCCCTCTATGAAACATTACACTGACATCCACCACATGTGTTTTCCATCTCCCTCACCTCAGAACATGGCTGCTCACCACTCACTATTAACCTCCATAGGATCCGATGCTGCCAGACATTAGGGTAGAGTTACAGGGCCAATATAGTCTTTAAGGACCCCCTGGGGTAGCCATGGAGAGTGCCTGGCAGGAAGATGAGAAAAAAAAATAGAAGGCCGTGCATTTTGAAAGAGCATGCAGAAGGATAATAGATTTCATAGGACTGCAGTAGATCATACCACGCAACAAAAGGACTTGGACTCCACCCTTATCCAGACCTCAGCCAGAACAAGGAAACAGACCCACGGGATGTTGACTACGGTCTCAAAGTAAAGTGAGGGAGTCCATTTTTGTTGTTGGGTTTCCTGTTTTCATGCCACAGCCTGTGCTTGCAGGGCAGTGGCTGCTGGCTGGGTGAATGCCACATCTGCCAACACGCCCTCGTGTGTCTGACAGCAAATTAAATTGGGTTGCCGAGGGGACAAGATTGTTTGACAATCCTCACATTCATCCAAGCATCATTTGATTTGGGAAGCTGTGCTCTGTGTGTTAAACACACACACACACACACACACTGTCCATCCTTATCACCTTAAGTGGGAGGTGTGTCAGTTGTATTAGATTAGGTAAGTCACAAGTGCAGCACTTTCACACACCATGCAAACCAGGCTGCTTTGTGCTTTGTGTGTGTGAATATGTGCTTTGGTATGCATGCGTGTGTGTGTGCCCTCAGACCCAGGCCAAGAGCCACCCCACCAGGCAGAGAGAGAAGAGAAACAGACCCCACAGCTGTGGAATACATCTGCATGGAAACACAGATGCCAGAGACAGAGACAGAGAGAGAGAGAAACAGAGAGAGAGACAAAGAGAGACAGAGAGAGGGATAGAGAGAGAAAGAGAGACAGAGGCAGAGAGAGAGACAGAGAGAGAGTGAGAGAGAGAGAAACAGAGAGACAGAAAGAGAGAGTCAGAGATACAGAGAGACAGAGAGAGAGAGAGAGAGAGTGTGAGAGAGGGACAGAGAGAGACAGAGAGAGAAAGAGAGAGAGACAGAGAGAGACAGACAGAGAGAAACAGAGAGACAGAGAGAGACAGACAGACAGAGAGAAACAGAGAGACAGAGACAGGCAGAGAGAGAGATAGAGAGAGACAGAAAAAGAGAGATATGTAGAGAGAGACAGAGAGGAAGCAGAAAGAGACATAGAGAGGCAGAAAT
>BROE01000015.1:6986324-6993239 GCA_036571765.1 Plecoglossus altivelis
TGAGCTTCATTATCTGTGAAAACACTCCCGTGGAAGGTAGCCTGTCTACCAACCCAGCGCGGTGGAGGGGTAGAAGGGGTCTGGCAAGCCTTTCTGGAGGCCTCTGTTGTCCCGTGGAGCTGAGAGAGGCAGAAAGCCGGGGGCAGCCTATGTTCTGACACCCTCCCACACCTCCGACACACACCAAATGTACTAACGCTCTTGTAAAGAGGGCCGCAGAGATAATTCCCCATGGTGCTCGGAGTATTAAATTGCGATCTGAGTGTTTTTTTTGTTGCATTTGGACATATTCTTCTGGGACTGTGTGTATCTCTAGTTCTCAGTGATAAGACATGAGAGGAAGTGTGTAATTACTAGAATGTCATGACTGCAGGGGATGGAACCGGAGCCAAGACAAGAAACGCATATAGCCCAGATTTCTGCTCTGCTCTCTGAATGATATTTCTAGACATAAAAATGGATGTGTTCCAGTTGTATTAAGGCTTTGATGACCTCATCCCAACCTGGTCAGGCATCTGGAAAGTTATCTAGACCACGACTGAGGTGAAAACTCTGCGTCAGCCTTGGCTTGTGTGAAACTGTTTGCTGTTGTCTCCCCCTAGTGGACTAAAGGTGTACATGACATTTGAAAAGAAATTGGATGCACAACGAATTTCAATTTCTTTATATATTGAACATGATACAGTTTATATCTTTGCATATAATAAATGTTTGACTCTAAAGGCTGTGATCAATGTGATGTTACTGTACTGGTGTCTGTTACACACAAGCAAACAATTCTCATAGGTCATTTGGTGCTTCTTAACAATCCATGGTGCATAAACTTTATGTATTTGTATACAGTATGTAGTACCCTTTTACTGTTTTAGAATATTTTAACGTGTAAATATTTATCTCTAATTAGCTTTCACAAGCCAACAAGATACTCTTCAGACAATAACTTGAATGAAAGCAGGCGAGCGATTCGGTTGGAAGGTGGCGGACGTGGTCTTGTTGGCCCCGCCCCCTCTGGCTTCCGGCCGGCCGGCCACCTCATCGCAGAAGTCGGGCTGGCCGCCGCTCTGGTGTCCGTACTGGAAGCTGATCCTCAGCTCTCCCACCCGCGAGCGAGGCAGGATGTCTGGGATCCACTCGATCACAAAGGGGGGGCCTTCCTTCTGGTCTCCTGAAGAGGAGACTCCTGCAGGAGGCATGAACAGAGTCAAATTAACAGAATCATCTGAACAGAGTCACTTGAACAGAGTCACCTGAACAGAGTCACCTGAACAGAGTCACATGAACAGAGTCACATGAACAGAGTCAAATGAACAGAGTCACTTGAACAGAGTCACATGAACAGAGTCAAATGAACAGAGTCACATCAACTGCTGAAAAGGCCTCAAAGAACACACACACATATACGCCCAGGCCCCAGGTCCCAGCCCCCTGCCCCAGGTCCCAGCCCCAGGCCTAGCCCCTGCCCCAGGTCCCAGCCCCCAGGTCCCAGCCCCCAGCCTCTAGGTCCCAGCCACAGCCCCCAGCCCCACTCACCCACTCTGAGGAAAGTGCGTAGCTCCAGCGGTCGTATGGGCTGGGGGTGGGGCCTCTCCATCCTACTGGGGCACTCAGGAGGGTCTGGGGGTGGCTCAAGGCAGCGGAAGGGAGAATAAGACCCATCGATGTTCCTCACAAAGCTCTGGGTGAGCTCCAGAGGAAGCTGTGGATGACAGAGGGACACAGGAACGTCACGGAGGGTCGGAGAGGAGGAGGAGGAGGCAGATGTCAGGAAGAGAAAGAGAGAGAGATCACCTCGGGAGTGTCGAAGATGCGTTTGACCTGCATGAGATTGGTGATGTGCCACGTGTACTTGGAGAATGAGCCCACAGGCAGAGAGTCATTCCTCACTATCGCTGAGAGAGAGAGAGAGAGAGAGAGGGAGAGAGAGAGAGAAAAGGAGAGAGAGCAGTCAGGTGGGGGAAGGAAGGGAAAACAAGTGAGAGATGCAACATTTACTCAGGACATTGAGCCCGCTAGAGTGTGACTGCTGCGCTCTCCGTCTCCACCTGTGGTTGAGTTGGGCAGCCGTCTCTTCTTGGAGCCAAGAGAGAGGCGATGCTGCAGAGAGTTGAAGAAGGCCTGGGGGATGTGAAACACCAGCGGCTCTGGCTTCCCTGCGGAGAGAAAAACATCACCACCACTTCTTCACCGCCGTCGTCATCATCATTGTTGTCCTCATCGCCACTTCTGGGTAACTGAGGAAAGCGTTACCATCAAACTGATAGTGCATGGTCTGGTGGATCTTCTCTGTCACGCTAGCCAGCCACTGCTGGAAGCCCTGGGTCACCTGCCGTTCGTCTACTGGCTGGCTGCTCCCTGGAGGACACATCACACACACATTACACACACACACACGGGCAGACAAGAACACTATCATCCAATCAAGTGGAGAGGTTCTGACGCCGGGGGGGGGGAGAGAGAGAGATATAGAGAGATATAGAGAGATGGCTGAAGAGGAGATGAGGAGACAGCTAGGTAGGCGGGGAGGTGATGGGGGACAGAGAGACACACAGGGAGCACCTGGAGTCCTCTGAACACTGGCCGCAGGTCTCCTCAGGCCTGGTCTTCTCAGCGTGGGTGTCGGCCCACCCTCTCTGCCCTGCCCCGCGGGACAGACCACGGAGGGGGCTGGGAGGAAGGAGGGGTGAGAAGGAAGGAAGGAATGAAGAGAGGGAGTCGTACAGACAGGAAAGAAAAGAGTAAAAGACAATCATATATAGCAGAATCGGGAGTGTCTTAGAGGAGAACTATTTACTTGTGATTGGCTCCTCCAGACGGGGTCTCTTTGTTTTATGAGCTGTGATTGGCTCCAGCTGGAGAAGTGGCTTGTCAGACGAGCACAGGACAACACCAGCAGAACCTGACTTCACACCTGACTCCGACAAAGACAGCTGTTAACTGCTGTAACATTGCAAAGCTGTAAACTACAGCAAGGTTTCAAATGAAAACAAACGGATTGACGGCCATACCATACCGTTGGAGCTGTAATCGAGGAAAGCTGCAAACTCGGAGGCCAGTTTGTCATCGCTGGTAAAGGCGCACACGCAGGCGTAGAAATGAAAGCAGTGTTCCGACGAGGTGACGGCGGAACCGCCACGGGAGGGGTTCCCCTCCTTGGCCCCCTCCTCACTCCTCGACCCACCTCTGGGGCCCCCCTGACAGGCACAGTGGAACATGACGTGCTGCTGGCCCTGCCGCTCCTTCCTCTGGCCCTTCGGGGACCCCGTTAGCCCTGCAGGCCCCACGCTCAGGTGCAGTAGCCCCAGAGGGTGGCTGGGGTCTGAATGACATTTAACCACCATGGTGTCTCTGGATACTCGCTGGACCAGGGGACCCGGAGACTCTGTGGCCAGCCTCCACAGCTCCTCCTGGGTGTCAGCTGAGACGGGCAGCCCCTCTAGCACGGAGCTCTTCAGGGGTAGTGGGGTAGCCCGGTTCTGGCACTCGATGGCCTGCTTGATGTGGGCACAAGGGCTGTCTGACGACAACCCCTGTTTGGAGATGCTGGGGAGAATGTGCTGCGATTGGCTCTGATTGGTTCTTTGACCTTGTCGACAGGTGGGTAGGAAACAGCGGCCTAGATTGACCCGCGTCAGCAGGGTGGCCCCGTCTCCCGTGGCGATGGCGGTATCCGTGGGGACCAGCTCCACGAAGCCTCGCTGAGTTGTCCCGCTGCCCCTGCCTCTTTGGCAAACGGAGAACACCTGCACTCGTACACCCGAGTCAATCGCTTCTCTTCCCTCCTCTAAGCCTTCCTCCTCACCTCCACCACCACCATCGATCACCACCCTGACCACCTCTATCACGGCCCTCTTGGAGCCCCGGCCCCGTGCAACACATCCCCCATCCTTGAAGACGATCCCGCATGCCTTGTTCTTACAACTAAGACCGCGGGTGCCGTTGTAGATGCCGCACTGGGGGCATTTGCGGATGCCCCGGAGAGTAGCCTTGCCCAAATTTGAGAGGAAGGCAGGAGTGGTGGGTGTATTTTTCCTACTTTCTCGCTGTCTGGCTGCCAAGTTTGGAGGAGTCTGTACAGTTGGAGACGCAGTGCTGGATGGGGAGGTCACGGATAACCCAGAGTCCATTTCTTTGTCTGACCCGAGCCGCCCAAATTTTGGCAGCTGGGTTAATACAATTTCAGCAATAAGAACAATGCCAACAGCAGTGCTTTTTGGCCAATAGTAGACAGTAATTTTGACAGTTAATCTAAGCTATTTCTGAGGCTAGTATATCCATTTTCATGTAATAGTTAGCTTTGAGTTTAAGACATCGTAAGGCTTATAAAACACCTGTTATTGCAGTAAACGGACAGTTTGTTAACTATAGCTGTAGCTTGAGAAACATTCTCATTGCAACAGTAATATTTTCATATTTTATTTACATCGCAATCCACATAGCTTGACTCATGTAGGCTACGATTGGTTTATGTCCTAATCATACCTGTGTTTTTACATCATATGAGCCGTCTCTGTATGGTCGAAATCAATTTTTATTCACCAAACCTCCTTTTTCTTTCGGCCGTCGCCATTCCTCCTTACATCCTTGTCTACGCATTGCGCCTGTAACGAGGTTTGCGATTGGCTAGCAAAAGGATCACATGAGCAAAAGGGTCGGCCTCTTTAGAGAAAGGAATCATGGGAACTGAAGTCTTGACGTGTCATCAGTCCAACTTCATACAAAAAAACTCTATGACACAGCCTGTGAACTACGTTGCCAATAAACAGTTGCAATTTCCAAAGCAGTTAGCATCAGCATTTTAATGGGACAAAGCAAGAACACGTTATAGTAGCATCAACATAATACCCCCCTCCCCAAACACCTTCTCAAAACATCAGGTCTGAAAATATCCTTAGGCACTGCCTACTCTTTATGATAATTGGTTGATTAAAATGAAATTAACTCAAAATAAGGCAACACAATGGGTCTCATCCAACTCCATGGGGGCCACAGTGCAAAATTCTGATTCATTCAGGTTTTTTTGTCCGATACTATTTACTACTTCATAAAAAAAACACAAAGTTTATATTTAGGTTTTATACACAGAATAACTTCAATTCTACATTACTTTTCAGTCTAGATCACTTTGCACTGCATGGCAATGCTGTTGCCTCCTTCCCCACTCTCAAACAACCCTTGGAAGAATCAAATGTTGCACTGTCCCTGCATAACCATGGACCAGCATTAAACAGCGATGCTAAAGCCAATGTCTACTTTCAATGATGTGCTCCCTGAACCCTCCCCGCCACCCCCTCAAAAAAGCAAGCAAGCTTTCATAATTACGATTTTTTTCCTCTTTATACAGCGTCAGAACAATTGAACAGACTTTGTTTGGTTATTTACATACAAAACAGTTTACAGAAGCCCTCCAAAAGAAATTTCCAAAGAAAAAAGTGGAATGCAAAACAATTCAAAATACCTAGATTTTGTGTAACATCAAATTTTGTGAAAAGGTAACCATAAGTAATAGTATTGTGCAATATTTGTCTGCCTTTAAAGAAACAAAACAGTGGCAGTAATCCCTGCAATTGGTTTAGTTGAGATATTGAAAATCTAATTTAAAAAAATACAACAGTTGACATCCATTTTATTCATTTTTTTATAAACAAATAAAAAAAAACAAAAAAAGGTTCTTACATTTCACATGATTTCATGGTGTCATTACTTTAACATTTAAAATGACAGTCCCAAAACAAAAACAAAAGGCAAAGCTCGTTTCTTACGATATCAGCAGTTTGAAATCGCTCTAAACAAACCAACAAAAAAAGCGAATCCAAACGAAGTTGCTGTTTTTTTTTTAATCATGTGTTTTATTCATTTATAGTATTTTTAATTAAAAATGGCATAGTCCTTACTGATTCATGAGTCAGTCAATCTGACACCAGGCCAAAGACCTAAAGTTTGTGTTTGTGTGTATGTGTTTGTTTGCCTGGGTGTGTATACATTATATACGTGTGTATCTTATCCCAGGCCAGAGTTAAACTCTCCTACCTCTGATGACCAAGCAACCATGTCTCCTCCACACACTCACAAGTACAAATCAGGGTTTTGAAGGGGGGCAGGGGGGAACGGTGGGGGAGGAGAGGGGGGGGGGAGAGGGGGCTGGGTGCAGGGAGAGGCCAATCACACCCACTTTCCCTGCCAGAGTTCTTAAATTGTGTTGTAAAGTAGAGAGGGCACCCACCCCCTCTCCGTTCCCCCCCTCCCCTCCAACGTAGGATCCTTGTTGCCGTGGTGAAGGTGAGGAGAGCGTGGCGTCCTGCTCGTGGATCAGTGGGTGTGGTATCCAGCCGTGCCCATGCCCGACTGGTTGGCCAACACTGTCCCGTTGACTCCCTGGCCAGCCTCCACCACTCCTCCGTTACTGACGGCGCCCACGCCCGTCCACCCTGCTCCGGTTTGTAGATGACTGCCAACAGCACACAACAAAGTTAGAGGTCTGGTGGTGGAGGTGGGAGGGATTAGAGAAAGAGAGAGAGAGATGGGGGGGAGGAGAGACAGAGAGAGGGGGGAGGAGAGACAGGAGGGGGAGTGAGGAAAGAGGCAGCACAGTCAAGGTCATAGGAAGGGAGGGTGAGAGTGATGGTGGGGAGGGAAAACTCTGGGAGCTGCCAAGACGAAGGTCAACAAGAGGACGACAGCGATGAAAACGTACGAGGGAGGGGGATCGTAAATGTCAGATGCCGGTGAGGGACATTCAAGGAAGTGGGGGGGAGGATGGATGAACACAGGAAGAGGAGGAAGGGATTGAGTTGTACTGAGCTAATAGAGCAACACAGGAGTAACCAAGTCTGCTGACACAACTGAGTTGAGGACACGAAAACATCTCCATTCAAACGGACGCATCAACTATCAAATTGATTCATCACTCGGGGGGGG